>CAUYLG010036225.1:0-20190 GCA_963573385.1 Cacajao melanocephalus
CTCCAGATGGATTAAAGACTTAAATATAAGACCTAACACCATAAAAACCCTAGAAGAAAACCTAGGCAAAACCATTCTGGACATAGGCGTAGGCAAGGACTTCATGACCAAAACATCAAAAGCATTGGCAACAAAAGCCAAAATAGACAAATGGGACCTAATCAAACTCCACAGCTTCTGCACAGCAAAAGAAACAGTGGTTAGATTGAATTGGCAACCAACAGAATGGGAAAATATTTTTGCAATCTACCCATCTAACAAAGGGCTAATATCCAGAATCTACAAAGAACTAAAACAGATTTACAAGAAAAAAACAAATAAGCCCATTCAAAAGTGGGCAAAGGACATGAACAGACACTTTACAAAAAAAGACATACACGAGGCCAACAAACATATGAAAAAATGCTCATCATCACTGGTCATTAGAGAAATGCAAATCAAAACTACATTGAGATATCATCTCACGCCAGTTAGAATGGTGATCATTAAAAAATCGGGAGACAACAGATGCTGGAGAGGATGTGGAGAAATAGAAACACTTTTACACTGTTGGTGGGAGTGTAAATTAGTTCAACCATTGTGGAAGACAGTGTGGCAATTCCTCAAGGACGTAGAAATAGAAATTCCATTTGACCATTTGACCCAGCAATCCCATTACTGGGTATATATCCAAAGGATTATAAATCGTTCTACTGTAAGGGCACATGCACACGAATGTTCATTGCAGCACTGTTTGCAATAGCAAAGACCTGGAACCAACCCGAATGCCCATCGATGACAGACTGGACAGGGAAAATGTGGCACATATACACCATGGAATACTATGCAGCCATAAAAAACGATGAGTTCATGTCCTTTGTAGGGACATGGATGAATCTGGAAACCATAATTCTCAGCAAACTGATGCAAGAACAGAAAATCAAACACCACATATTTTCACTCACAGGTGGGTGTTGAACAATGAAAACACATGGACACAGAGAGGGGAGCATCATACACTGGGGTCTGTCAGGGGGAAATAGGGAAGGGACAGCAGGGGGTGGGGAGTTGGGGAAAGATAGCATGGGGAGAAATGCCAGATATAGGTGATGAGGAGGAAGGCAGCTAATCACACTGCCATGTGTGTACCTATGCAACAATCTTGCATGTTATTCACATGTACCCCAAAACCTAAAATGCAATTAAAAAAAAAGAAATAGAAAACACAGGAAGAAAACTTTTTGACTGTATTTGTCAATAATTTCTTGGATGTGAGACCAAAGCACAGGCCACAAAAGAAAAAAATAAGTAAACTAGACCTCATCAAAAGTAAAAACTTTTGTGCATAAAAAGCACTGTCAACAGTGTGAAAAAGCAACCCATAAAATGAGAGAAAACATTTGCAAATTATATATTTATCTGGAGCTAATGTCTAGAATATACAAATAACTCTGTATTATGTATATATAAATGTATATATTTTAATTTTCTACATATTATAATGTTTTGAAATCTTTAAAAAACACCTTTCTAGCTGAAGAGAGACTTTCTAAGTAGTCAATTCTTGGAGATAGCAATCGTCCCAGGATACCTTTGACACACAAACTAACCATTCTAGAGCCATGCCTCCTCTGTCGGCCTTGTACATCCCAAGAGGCAATATTCCTCTGACTTAATCATCCCAGGGCCAGGTGCCACACAAACATGACCACTCCTAGAGTCCAAAGCCCACTGAAAGTGTTCAAATTAGCCATTCCTAAATTGTTCACCCTATCCTGCTTTGCCTTTCCCGTGGGAAACCCAACAAAGGCTCTGGCCTAATGCTTTTACCTTGGTCTGTCTTCTACCTTCTGATCACCCTGGTTTCTTTCCCATGTGGCCTTGCCTGGCATACTATGCCAATCCTCCTGTCTTTAGAAGTTATAAATATAACAACCTTTGATTTATCCTGAGCCTCTCCTGTCTTCTCTTGTGGCCCCACCATACTGACTATATCATAAAAGAACACAAAACAAACTCCTGTAACTCCACAACCAAAAAAAAACAAAAAACAAAACTTGATTAAAAAGCATGCAAAGATGCAAGCCTTCAAAACTCAACCGGGCCTGCATGAGTATGTGCAGACAACTGCAAAGCAGTTCCACTCTTCTCACCTTAGAGTTCATTCCCATTCCCATTATGTCCCCTGTCAGCAGGAAGAAGCCAGAGGAATTCACCCCCAGATTAGGAGCACAAGGTGCATATTCCTCACTCTTCACCGATCTCCTGTGAGCCAAGCTTCTGCAGCACAGCACCTAGACCAGAGCCTTGGCTGACATGCACCCTGCTCTGGGGGCCAGAAGGCACTGCACCTCTCCAGCACTAGGGCTCCAACTTCATTATGCCAAGCTCATTCATATGGCTGAACACCACAACCTCAGTTGCACGGAAATTTGGCCCAAGACTGGCTGTGACTCTGGTCCTGCACAGCAGGAAAGCCACTCCCAAAACATACTTCCAGCCAGAGGAACAGACCGCCAGTCCTGCCCAGGGCAAGCCTGCATCTGAGCCAGCCAACCTGTCGCACACCCTCCCACAAGCAGAAGAGGCCCCTGGGTCTCTGAAGAGTTTTCATGCCCCCAGGCCAGTGGAATGGTTATACATCGATGCTCAGGACCTGAGAAACAGCTCTACAGCACCCTTAAACCCCACAGATATGCCCCTGGCCTGTCCAATGGCCCTGTGTCCCTATAACAGCCTGAGAAAGAGTCCCACAGGCCACGTCTGGTGGGCACACCGCCAGGCCTACCAAATAGCCAAAAGCCTACAACCCAGACCTGAGAAATAGCCCCATGGACCATAACCCAGCAGACATGCCCTCAGGCCACTTAAGAAATCCCATGCCCACATCCCAAGCCTACTAAACAGCCCCATGAGCCACCCTCCACAGAAATGCTCCCAGCCAAGCAGCTGTGTGCCTATGTCCTAGACCTGAGAAAAAGTCCCATGGGCCTCCCTCAGCAGACATGAACCTAGGCCAGCCGAGCAGCCATGTACCTACATTCCATCCCTGAGAAACAGCCCTACAGGCCACCCCAGCAGGCATAGTCCCATGTTGACTGAGCAACTGCATGCCCATATTCCTGGCCAGAATAACAGCCCCATGGCCCCAATCCCAGGAAGCCAGATTCCAAGTTGGCCAGCCCACCATGTGCATGCAACCCCAACCTGAGGAATCCCTGTGAGCCCACCCCTGGAAAAGTCACACTACTGTCACCACAAACTCTCAATATAGTCCACTGAGAAACTCAAAATGCCAGTAGTGTGACTTACAGCTAAGGAAACTACACAAAGACTACACTACTGCATCCAACTAGAATAAAGACCAATGCATCCCACCAAACTGACACCTCAAGACCCATTCATACAAATAAGTATTTCCCTACAAAACCTACTCCATAAAATTGGAAGAGGTGGCTTTTTTAACAGATGCATAAAAATCAACATAGGGACGTGTCAAACATGAAAAAGCAAGAAAATGTGGCACCTCCAAAAGAAAATAACTCTCCAGTAACAGAATGCAATTATAAAAAATAAAAAAATACATAAAATACCAGAAAAAGAATTCAAAATAATAATCCTAAGAAAATTCAGTGAGATACAAAAGAATACAGATAGACAATTCAATGAAATCAGAAAATTCATGATTTTAATGAGAAATTCAACAGAGATAGATACCATAAAAAATAACCAAACAAACCCTAGAGCTGAAGAATTCAATGAATGAAATAAAAAATACAATTGAGAGCTTAAACAACACACTGGACTAAGCAGGAGAAATTTATAAACTTGACAACAGATCTTTTGACATAAGCAGACCAAAAAAACAAAAACAAAGAAATAAAATTTTTAAAGAATGAAGAAAGCCTACAAGATTTAAGAGACATCATTAAGTGAATGAATATTAGTATTAATATTATGGGCATTCCAGAAGAAGAGAAGGAGAAAAGTGAGGAAAACATATTTAATGAAATAATAGGGTCAGGTGTGCTGGCTCACACTTGTAATCCCAGCACTTTGGGAGGTCAAGACAGGGGGATTTCTTGAGGCCAGTAGTTTAAAACCAGCCTGGGCAACATGGCAAAATTCTGTCTCTACAAAAAATGCAAAAATTAGCCAGAAGTGTAGGCACATACCTGTAATCCATCTACCTGGGGAGCTGAAGTGGCAGGATCATTTGAGCCCAGGAGGCAGAGGTTGCAGTAAGCCAAGATCATGCCCCTACACTCCAGCCTGGGTGACAGAGCAAGAATCCATCTAGAAAGAAAGAAAGAAAGGGAGAAAGAGAGAAGATGGGAAGGATGAAAAGAGGGGGAAGGGAAGGGAAGAAAGGAAGAAAAGGAAAGGGGAGGGGAGGGGATGGGAGGGAAGAAGAGGGGAGGGGAGGAAGGAAGAATGAAAGGAAAATAGAGAAGGAAAGAATGGGAAATAATAGTAGAAAACTTCCCAGGTCTTGGGAGGGAAATGGATATCCAGATCCAAAAACCTAAAAGAATCCCAAATACATTCAACTGAAACAAGCCCTTTCTGAGGCACATTATAGTCAAAATGTCAAAAATAAAAGACAAAGAAAGAATTCTAAAAGCAGCAAGAGAGAAGTCAAGTCATATATAAGGGAATCCTAATTAGACTAACAGTGTAAATTTCTCAGCTGAAACCTTCCGAGCCAGGAGAAAATGGGATGATATATTCAAAGTACTAAAGCAAAAATACCTGCAATCCAAGAATATTATACACAGTAAAGCTTTCTTTCAAAAAATAAGAAATAAAATATTTCACAGACAAGCAAAAACTAAGGGAATTCATCACCAATAGACTGAACTTAGGAAAAAAAATGCTCTCTCCTTGTAAGTTTGGGTTTTGGAGGTCAAAAGCAAAAGGAAAAAAAACAGAAAGAAAAAAATGCTCAAGGGAATATTAAGTCTGGAAGTGAAAAGATGATAACCACCAACATGAAAACATGAGACCCTATAAAACTTAATACAGAAAAGAAAAAGGGAAAAGAATCAAACCTTATCATTATAGAAAATTATCTAACCAAAAATACAAACAACAGTAAGAGAAGAAATAAGGAACAGAGGATATATAAAACTTCAATAAACAATCAATAAAATTATAGGAATAAGTCTTCACCTATCAATAATAATCCTAAATATAAATAGATAAAATTCTCCATTTATAAGACATGGCCTGGTTGAATAGATTTAAAAATGAGACCCAGCCAGGCACAGGGGCTCACATCTGTAATCCCAGCACTTTGGGAGGCAGAGGTGGCTGGATCATGAGGTCAGGTGATCAAAACCATCCTGGTTAACATGGTGAAATCCTGTCTTTACTAAAAACACAAAAATTAGCCAGGCATGTTGGCATGTGCCTGTATTACCAGCTACTTGGGAGGCTGAGGCAGGAGAATTGCTTGAACCCCAGGAGGTAGAGGTTGCAGTGAGCCAAGATTGTGCCACTGCACTCCAGCCTGAGTAAGAGAGTAAGACTCCATCTCAAAAAAGAAGAATGAGACCAAATATATGCTACCTACAAGAAACTCAACTCACCTGTAAAGATGCACACACAGACTAAAAATGAAGGAATGGAAAAAGATATTTTGTGCAAATGGAAAACCAAAGTGAGCAGAAGTAGCTGTGCTTACATCAGACAAAACAGATTTCAAGTTAAAAGCTATTCACAAAGACAAGGAAAGATATTCTGTAATAATAAAGGGATCAATTCAGCTAAAGAATATGAAAATTGTAGATATATATGCACCCAACAGCAGCATACCTACGTATATAAAGCAAATATTATTAGATTTAAAGGGAAAGATAAATTCCAATACAATAATAGTTGGGGACTGAAACATCAAATTTAAATGGTACAATAGACCAAATGGACATAACAGACATTTAAAGAACATTTCACTCAACAGCTATAGATACACATTCTTTTTATCAGCATATGGAACATTCTCTGAGATTAACCATATATAAGGATACAAAGCAGTCTCAAATATTTTTTTAAATAATCAAAATTGTATCAAGTATTTTACCTGACCACAATGGAATAAAACTAGACATCAACAGTAAAAGGAACATTTGAAACTATAGATATACGTGGATATTAAACAACATGGTCCTGAATGACCAATGGGTAAAAAAACAAATTAAGAATAAAATTTTAAAATTTCCTGAAACAAATAAAAATAGAAACACAACACCAAAATCTATGGGATTAATGAGGTTATAATACAGCAAAAGCAGTATTATAAGTCAAGTTTATAGCAATAAGTGCCTACATCAAAAAACTAAAAAGATTTTAAATAAACAACTTAATAGTCCAGGTGCAGTGGTTCATGCCTATAATCCCAGCTCTTTAGGAGGCCCAGTGGGAGGATTGCTTGAGCCCAGGAGCTTGAGACTAGCCAGGGCAACAGAGCAACACCCTGTCTCAAAAATAAACAAATAAACAAAAACAAAAAAATATAATCATGTACATTAAGGAACTAAAAAAGCAAGAACAAACCAAACCAAAATCAGAAGAAAGGAAATAATAAAGATAAGAGAGGAAATAAAACAAAATTGAGACAAAAAAAAACCACAAGAGATCAATTAAACAAAAAAAAATTGTTTTTTGAAAAGATAAATTCAATAAATCATTGGTTAGACTAAGAAAAAAAGAACACTCAAAGAAAATTAGAAATGAAGTCATTACAATATATACCACAGAAATACAAAGTATCATTAGATACTATTATGAATAACAATACACCAATAAATTCAAAAACCTAGAGGAAATGGATGAATTCCTGGTCAATACAACCTACCAAGATTGAACCAAGAAGAAATATAAAGTCTGAACAGCAAGTATTGATATTAAATAGCAATACTTGCTGTTTAATATCAAGTATTGATATTAAATTAGGAATAAAAAGCCCCCCAACAGAGAAAAGTCCAGAATTTTTCTCTGTTGGATGATTTCACTATTGAATTCTGCCAAATCCTTAAAAAAGAATTAATACCAAAAATTTTTAATCTAGTCCCTAAAATTGTAGAAAAGAGAATTCTTTTTAACTCATTCTACAAGGAAAACATAACCCTGAACTAGAAAACTAGAAAAGGACATAAAAAAATCTATAGACCAACATCCCTGATAAACATAGACATACAAGTCCTCAACAAAATACTGTCAAACCAAATCCAACAATACATCCAAAAGATAATACACCATGATCAACTTGGAATTATCCCGGGAATGCAAGGATGGTTCAATATATGCTAATCAATAAACTTCATACATCACACCAATAGAATGAAGGGCAAAACTATATAATCATCTCAATATATGCAAGAAAAGCTCACGAAAAATTTAATATCTCTTTAATTTGTTTTTTTCTTTTTTTCCCCAAGATGGAGTCTTGCTCTGTCACCCAGGCTGTAGTGCAGTGGTGTGATCTTGGCTTACTGCGAACTCTGCCTCATGGGTTCAAGCAATTCTCCTGCCTCAGCCTCCTGAGTAGCTGGGATTACAGGATGCACCACCGTGCCTGGCTCATTTTTGTGTTTTTAGTAGAGACAGGGTTTTATCATGTTGGCCAGGCTGGTCTTAAACTCCTGACCTCATGATCCCCCTGCCTCAGCCTCCCAAAGTACTGGGATTACAGGCATGAGCCACTACTCCTGACCAATATCTCTTTATAATAATAAACTCTTAATAAATTAGTTATAGAAGGAAAGTACCTCAAATAATAAAGTCCATTATGACTAATCCAGTACTGAATGGGAAAAGGCTGAAAGTTTTTCTTCTAAGAACTGGAACAAGACAAGGATGCTCACTCTCACCATTGTTATTCAACTTGTCACTGGAAGTCCTACCCAGAGCAATTAGGCAAGAGAAAGAAAGAAAGGGCATGCAAACTGGAAAAAAAGGATATCAAGTTGTCCCTGTTGGTATACAACATGATCTTATATGTGAAAAACCTAGACCCTACCAAAAAAATGCAGAACTAATCAACAAATTCAGTAAAAATTGCAGATACAAAATTAATATTTAAAAATCAGCAGCATTTCTATACATAAACAACAAACTAGCTGAAAAAGAAATTAAGAAGGCAGTCTCATTTATAACAGCTATAAAAAAATTAGCATACCTAGGAATCAATTTAACCAGGCAGTTTCTTTTACAAAGAAAACCACAAAACACCGATGAAATTGAAGAGAATACAAACAAATGAAAAAAAATTCAATGCTCATGGATTGAAAAATTAATATTGTTATAATGACAACACTATCCAAAGCAATCTGTAGACTTAATGCAATCTCTATCAAAATACTAATAACGTTCTCCACAGAAATTTTTTTTTAAATCCTAAAATGTGTATAGAACCAGGCGGGCAGATCACAAGGTCAAGAGATCAAGGCCATCCTGGTCAACAGGGTGAAACCCTGTCTCTACTAAAAAAAAAATACAAAAATTAGCCAGGTGTGGTGGCACGCACCTGTAGTCCCAGCTACTTGGGAGGCTGAGGTGGAAGGGTCACTTGAACCTGGGAGGCAGAGGTTGCAGTGAGCCGAGACTGCACCACTGCGCTCCAGCCTGGCGAGAGAGCAAGGCTCCGTCTCAGAAAAGAAAAAAAGAATAGCCAAAATGATCCTGAACAAAAAGAACAAGGCTGGAGATATACTATCAGACCTCAAAACATAGTACAAGGCTGTAGTGACCAAAACAGCATGGTATTGTCATAAAAATACAGATATAGTCCAATGCAACAGAATAGAGAACTCAAAAATTAATCCATGTATCTACAGCCAACTGATTTCTGACAAAAGTGTCTAAAATACTCAATGGGAAAAGGACAGTCTCTTCAATAAATGCTGCTGGGAAAACTGGATATCTATATGCAGAAGAATAAAACTAGATCCCCACTTCTCACTCTATAAAAAAATAAAATGATTCAAAGACCTAAATCTAAGACCCAAAATGATAAAACTACTGGAATAAAACACAGGGAAAATGCTTTAAGACGTTGGTCTAAGAAAAGATTTTATAGATAAGACCTCAAAACACAGGCAAGAAAAGCAAAATATACGAATGATATTACATTAAGCTAAAAAAGTTTCTGCATAGCAAAGGAAACAATCAACAGAGTGAAAATACAACAGAATAGAAAATATTTGCAAACTACTCATCAAACAGCATATTAACACCCAGAATATACAAGGAACTCAAACGTATCCATAGTGAAATAACAAAAAAAATGGACAAATGATCTGAACAGATGTTTCTCAAAGGAAAATGTACAAATGGCCAACAAATATACTTAAAAATGCTCAGCATAAGTAATCATCAGGGAAACCCCATTCTAAGCCACAATGAGGTATCATCTCACCCCAGCTACAATGGCTATTATGATAAAGATAAAAAATGAAAACTGCTGGTATGCATATAGAGAAAAGAGAATTCATATACTGTTGATGGGAATGAAAACTACTACAGTCATTATGGAAAACAATATGGAGGCTTCTCAAAAAAAACCTGCAAATAGAGCTATTATATAATCCAGCAATTCCATTACTGGTAATTTATCCAAAGGAAAGGAAATCATTATATCATAGAGACATTTGCACCCTCATGTTTATTGCAGCACCATTCATAACAGCCAAGATATGGAATCAACACAAGTGTCCAGCAACAGATGAATTGATAAAGATAATGTGGTACATATAATATACACAGTGAAATGCTACCCAGCTATAAAAAAGAATGAGATATTATTATTTGCAGCAAATAAATGGAACTGGAGGAAATTATCTTAAGTGAAATAAGCCAGGAACAGAAAGTTAATTAAACACCACATGTTCTCACTCATATGTGGAAGTTTTAAAAAAATGTTGATCTCACAAAAGTAAAAAGTAGAACAAAGGATACTAGAGGCTGGGAAGGGTAGAGAAAAGGGAGAACATGAAGAGATTTGTTAAAGGACACAAAATTCCAGCTAGATAGCAGAAACAAATTCTAGTGTTCTATACCACTATAGAATGACTATAGTTAGAGACAGATAGATAGATGATAGATAGATAGATAGATGATAGATAGATAGATAGATAGATAGATAGATAGATAGATAGATAGATAGTTTTTTTCCCAAATGGCTAGAAGGAAGATATTAAACATTCCCAACACAAAGGAATGATAAATGTTTGAGTGATGTATATACTAACTACACTGATCTAATCACTATATATTACATGTATGGAAACATCACTATATACTTCATGAATATGTACAATTATTATTTGTCAATTAAGCTGTAAAATAATGTAAATCTAAAACAAACTTAAATATAAACTGTATTTCTCAACATAAGTTCCATCAAATTCAAGACACTTTTGTATGCGATGATACCACCTATTTAGTCCATCCCTAAAGAACTAAGGGTTCTAAGAATTGAACCATGTCAATGCAGTCTTTTTTACATTATTAACTGAAAACAAAGTGTGCCTGTAAACATTTGTTTAAGATTAGGGAACAAAAAATCATCAGAATGAACGAAATCAGGACACTAGATGGACGCCTGATGATTTCCCATTGAAACTGTCACAAAACTGGCCTTGTTGGACGAGAGGAATGGGCAGGGGCACTGTCATGGTGAAGGACTCTCCAGTGAACACTGCACATTGCGGTGGAAATGTAAACTAGTATAGTCTCCATGGAAAACAGTATAGAGGCTCCTAAAAAAATTAAAAATAGAACAACTATACAATCCAGCAATCCCACTATTAGTTATACATCCAAAGAAAATGAAATTGGTATGTCAAAGAGATACCTGTACTTCGATGTTCATTGCAGCATTCTTACAATAGCCAATATAAAATCTATGTAAGCATCCATCAGAATGAATAAAGAAAATGTGACATATATATGAAATGGAATACTATATATCCTTTAAAAAGAAGGCTATCTTGTCATTTGTGACAACATAGGTGAAGCTAGAGAACATTATGCTAAGTGAAATAAGCCAGGCACAGAAAGGTAAATAGTGCATGATCTCACTTTTATGTGGAATGAAAAAAACTGGAACTCGTAGAATCAGAGAGTAGATTGGTGGTTACCAGGCGCTGAAGATGAGGAGGAAAAAACGAAGAGACATTGGTTAAAAGACCTAAAATTTCATTTAGACAGGAGGAATAAATCCTGGAGATCTATTGTACAGCATGGTGACTATAGTAAATAATAATGTATTCTATACTTGAAAATTGCTAAAAGAGTAAATTTAAAATGTTCTCATAAAAATAAGTATGTGGGGTGTTGGATACGTCAATTAGTTTGATTTAATTATTCCAGAAAGGATACATATATCAAAGTTTCACGTTGTATACCATAAATCTATACAATTTTTCATTTTTTGATTAAAATAATAATAATAAATTCTATGTGGCAACGACCCCTAGACTAAGCAAAGAAGAGCCCCTCAGCTTTGTCCCCAACTAGCCAAGCAGCCTTAGTTAAGGATGTAGCTTCTCTTTGGCTACCCCTGGTCTCCTTGTCTGCCAAATTGAGACAATCACCGAGAGCCCTGGTAGCTTTTGAGAGGGCAATTTAATGACATGATGAGGGCAGGAGCCAGGCCAAAGAGGATTTTGAAGGCAGCTTCTGAAAGATAAACTGTTTAGTGTTTCTTGACTGAAGTTGGTTATTATAAGATGTAGTTCAGAGTAATCAAGAGGACAAGCATCTAAGCCCTTTGCTGATTGCTAAGGGCCAAGGGATCCTAAGGGCTTGGCATCTGGCCCCACTCCTCCTGCATTTTCTCTTCTCTCATTTCCTCAATGATCTTACCAGGGCAGCTCTCTCTCTCTGCATGTGTGTGCCTGCACAAAGGGCTGCCTTATTAAATAGTAATTCCCGTTCTTACAGTCCATGTCCTTTTCCCCGTCCATTTCCTCTTTCCCTCTGTAATGTGAAAGACTGTGCAATTAAATCTATATTGGAATTAGAAGTTTGGAGCAGCTACAATCACACTGTATCAAATCATTTTGAACTAATGTTCGTTCAGACCTGTAACCAGGCATGTAGCAGGTTGAGAGGGCACACGTGGAAGGGCCTGTGCCAACACACACTCATCTTCCCAGAAACACAGTCAGGCCCTAGCTCAGCATTTCCCAGATGTCAGTCATTTTAGTATGCCTTCATTATTTGTAAGACTATTTCGCTATATTCACTTATCACCCAACTAATGATTATTTTTTTTAGACAGAGTCTTGCTCTGTCACCCATGCTGGAGTGCAGTGGTGCAATCTCAGCTCACTGCTGCCTCCGCCTCCCAGGTTCCAGCAATTCTCCTGCCTCAGCCTCCCCGGTAGCTGGGATTACAGGTACATGCCACCATGCCTGGCTAATTTTTTTTGTATTTTTAGTAGAGACAGGGTTTCACCATGTTGGCCAGGCTGGTCTCAAACTCCTGACCTCAGGTGATCTGCCTGCCTAGGCCTCTCAAAGTGCTAGGATTACAGGCATGAGCCACTGCGCCTGGCCCACCCAACTAATTTTTAAATCAACTTTAAATCGATTACCTGTTTTTTAACTTAGCTCTTCATTAGAAAATAATAACCATGAAAAGAATGGGTTTGATATGTTAATAATATATTTTTTCTAATTTAAAATATATATAGTCATTCCTCATAGGGGATTGGTTCCAGGACATTCTGACCCCCTGCAGACACTAAAATCTGCAGATGCTCAAGTCCCTATATCAAATGGTGTAGTATTTGCATATAACCTATGCACATCTTCCTATATATTTTAAATCATCTCTAGATTACTTATAATACCTAATACAATTATATATAATTATTATAAATAATATAAATAATTCTATATATAATTATTACACTGTATTTTTTACAGTAATGACAAAATATAAACTCTGTACAGGCTGGGCATGATGGTTTACACCTGTATTCATAGCATTGCAGGAGGCCAAAGTGGGCAGATTGCTTGAGTCCAGGAGTTCGAGGCAGATCAGCCTGGGCAACATGATGAACCACATCTCTACCAGAAGATACAAGAAACTAGCCAGGTGTGGTGACTCCCCTGTAGTCCCAGCTACTCAGGAGGCTGAGGTAGGAGAATCACTTGAGCCCAGGAGGCAAAGGTCACAGTGAGCCGAGATCATGCTACTACACTCCAGCCTGGGTGACAGAGAAAGATCCTGTCTCAAAAATTAATTAATTAATTTAACTAAATAAAATCTGTACAATGCAATTCCTATTTGGTTAAATCTACAGATACGGAACTCACGAATATAGAGAGAGCCAACTGTGTACATCATGCTCATCCCTGTGACTGTTAACCTTATTTTCTGTACCACCAGTATATATACTACACTTTGCGAAACACACTTTGAACTCACCACTGCGATCCAAGGCGATCATTGGGAAGGCATGTGCTCCTCCCAGGCCTCAACATTGCAGTAACACTTGTCCACCTAGATCCCATTTTTCAATAGGAGCCTCTACTGTATATACTCAATCTGGATTAAGGTCGTTTTTTGGGAGGGAGGGAGGCTTATATTAGTTTGCTGAGACTGCCACAACAAAAATACTACAGACTGGGTGACTTAAGCAACAGAAATTTATTTTCTCCTAGTTCTAAGGGCTGGAAGGCCAAGATCAGCAGGACCGGTTTTTTCTGAGGCCTCCCTCCTTGGCTCTTAGATGCCGTCTTCTCCCCGCGTCCTCACGTGGTCTTTCCTCTGTGCTTGTCAGCATCCTAATCTCTTCTTACAGGAACACCACTCATATCACATTAGGGCTCACCCACATGATCTCATTTGCCTTAATCACCTCCTTAAAGGCCCTGTGTCCAAACACAGCCCCCTTCTGAGGTACTGGGGGTTAGGACTTCCACATACGGATTTTGGGAAGATACAAGCTAGCCTGTCACAGGGTTTAAGTGCAGGATGAGAGAGGATGGTGAATTCAATACAAGAGACATGGCTAGAAGAATCAGGCTGGGATTACAAAGGAAACATCAAAGTTTGAAAGTAAAATAAGGGGAAAAGAAGGCAAAAAGTAAGAAACAGGTTTAAACATCTGAAGACATTACTCATTCTGATTTACAAGTCACTGGATTAAAAAAAAAAAGAGGATATTACTCATGGCCAAGAAGTGCTCATATATAAAAAAATTGACAAGTCTCTAGAATATCCCAAATCCAATTTAAAAAAACCACAGTGTTGTCTGGTTGTGAATGGGTCTAGAAAAATATAAACAGGTTACGCACAGTGGCTCACACCTACAATCCCAACACTTTGGGAGGATTGCTTGAGCCCGGAGTTCAAGACCAGCCTGGGCAATAAGGTGAGACCCTGTCTTTACAAAAAAAAAAAAAATCAAAAAATTAGCTGAGCATGGTGGCGTGCACCTGTAGTCCCAGCTTCTCAGGAGGTTGAGGCAGGAGAACCGTTTAATCTCAGGAGAGTCCAGGCTGCAGTGAGCCGTGTTTGCGCCACTGCACTCCAGCCTGGGTGACAAAGCAAGACCCTTTCTCAATTTTTTGAAAAAGACGTAAACAACTGATAGAATGGTCTTTGTACAAAGGGAATGTGTGTGGGGCAACTCAGGAAGATGGGGCAGAAACACAGGAGTCTGTGTGGTCTTGGACACTGTCGAGGATCAGAGAGCAGAGGGTGTAGGGAACTTATCTAGGCACTTACCTTAAAGTAGAGCTGGAGGCTCAGGGGATGCCACCGGCCATGAGGATGGTCCACCTAGCTGCGCCTCTCACAAAGATCTGCTGACCAGGAGAAAATGTGCCCGTTAAGGAGCACAGGAGTCCGAGCTGGATCTGCTATGTGTCTCATGGTTTGTCCATGTACCTCCTGTAAGCGTGGTTGGCAGGGTAGTAATTAGGGTTGACCCCAAATATCCCAGTTCTCCTCTCCTCCCAAGAACCTGCTAGGATTGCATTTCCACTCTTTTGAAATTAGTTGAGTCCATGTGACTTGCTTTCGTCAATGAAAAGGGAGTGGAACAACATGGGTCTCTTCCAGGGAGAAACTTGAAGAGACAGTGAGGGATTTGCTACAGTTCTTTTCCTTCCTCTGTAATGGTTGAAATGGAGACTATCAGCCTGGATTCCAGGGGAACAACAATGAACAGAGCCCCTCAGCTGACCTGCACTGGATGTGTAGCATAAGCAAGAAATACAGCTTTGTTGTGTGAAGCCGCTGAGGTTTGGAGATTATTTGTTACTGGAGTAGAGCTTAGCCCATCATGACTGATAGTTCATGTAAAACAGTCCTACTGAGTGTGCTCATCTCAGTGTTGAGAAAAGAACAGCAGAATTTCTTTTTTTAAATGAGATGGAGTCTCACTCTGTCACCCAGGCTGGAGTGCAATGGTGCAAGCTCAGCTCACTGCCACCTCCGTCTCCTGGGTTCAAGCGATTCTCTAATCACTGCCTCCCAAGTAGCTAAGACTATCATCATGCACCATTACACCAGGTTAATTATTGTATTTTCAGTAGAGACAGGGTTTCACCATGTTGGCCAGGCTGATTTCGAACTCCTGACCTCAAGAGATAGGCCCACCTCAGTCTCCCAAAGTGCTGGGATTACAAGTGTGAGCCACCACGCCCAGACTGATCCACTGCTCCTGGAAGAATTTCTGAACCAACAAAGCTTAGAATGAAACCCCGAAACAAAGTGATCAGTCATAAGTGGCTAACTAGCCTCCTCCTTCTTTTCAACTTACCTGTGTTTGAGGCTCTGTCATCTCCCTCTAGCTATGGCATCAGCAACCTAACTGTCTTTCCTCTTTTTTTTTTTTTTTTTTTTTTTTTTTGCCCTTTGAGATATTTCATTTAGCTTGATTCCAGCAACGAACTGTGGAACCACCCCATATATTCTATATTACCCCACACAAACCACAAATCTATGGATCGTGTCCAACCTACTGACATGTTCACTTAGCATGCTTAAAAACTTTAATTAGTTAAAACTGGAAGATTTTACATAAAAATCTAGATTCCTGGCTGCTCAGAAGAAATTAGACTATCCACCCCCCTTGGTCCTATATTCTTTTATTATTATTATTATTATTATTATACTTTAAGTTCTGGGGTACCTGTGGAGATCGTGCAGGTTTGTTACACAGGTATACACATGCCGTGGTAACGGTTTTCTGCATCCATCACCCTGTCATCTACATTAGGTATTTCTCCTAATGCTATTCCTCCCCAATCCCCCCACCCCCTGCTATTCCTCCCCTAGCCTCCCAACCCCCAGACCCCAGTGTGTGATGTTCCCCTCCCTGTGTCCATGTGTTCTCATTGTTCAACACCCACTTACGAGTGAAAACATGAGGTGTTTGGTTTTCTGTTCTTGTGTCAATTTGCTGAGAATGATGGTTTCCAGTTTCATCTATATCCCTGCAAAGGACATGAACTTATCTTTTTTATAGCTGCATAGTATTCCATGGTGTATATGTGCCACATTTTCTTTGTCCAGTCTATCATTGATGGGCATTTGGGTTGGTTCCAAGCCTTTGCTATCGTGAACAGGGCTGCAATAAACATACTTGTGCATGCATTTCTTATAATAGAATGATTACAATCCTCTGGGTATATACCCAGTAATGGGATTGCTGGGTCAAATGGTATTTCTATTTCTAGATCCTTGAGGATTGCCACACTGTCTTCCACAACGGTTGAATGGTCCTATACTCTTACACGACTTGAAGCAAAATCACAGCTACCCACTTCATATGGAAGCTGAGCATGCCAAGATTCCACAGTCTCCACCGTTCCCTGTTGCTTAATCTCTGTTGGCTTCATTCATTTCCTGCCTCAGCTCTGAGAGCCTCTGAGTCTGTGACCTCTGTGTCTGCTTCACCCTTACACACACATACACACACACACACACACACACACACTTACTTCCAGTCACTCCATCCAGTGTATATCTTCCTAAACATTCTTTTCCAGTCCTCTCTGCCTTTACATTCCATTTTCTCTGCGTGGAATGCCCATCATCATCTCTACTCACTGAGATAAGCCTCTGCATTCATTCCCCAACACCCAGCTCAGCTGTCGCCTTCTGGGGCGGCAGATGCCTTGGCCTGGCATCCATCTTCCCTGCCTGCATGGCCCAGTCTTCACTGGAGTCAGAGATGATCGGGTATCTCAGTCCTGGCAAGTGAGATGGAAACATAAGTGTGTGGTGGATTTCCAGGAAGTCATGCCACCTGTCTCCTCCGTCAGTCTAGCCTCTGGAGTGGAGAACGCACCCTCTCTGTTACTATTGCCTTCTTCAAAACTCTTCTCAAATGTCACCTCTCAATGAGATATATTCTTTTTTCACTTTTTTTTTCTTTTTTCTTTTTTCTGAGACACGGTCTCACTCTGGCACAATCATAGCTCACTGCAACCTCAAACTCCTGGCCTCAAGCAATCCTCCCTCCTCAGCCTCCCGAGTATCTGGGCCAAAGTGCTAGAATTATAGGTGTGAGCCACTGAGCCCATCCTCAATGAGATCTTTTCTAGCTGCCCTACTTAAAATATTGACACCGCTCCCTTCCCAACTCTCCCGACCACCCTTTCCCTGCCCTTCCCCCAATGTAGTCTACTTTTTAATATAGTGTACAATGTATGAATTTGGATCTGTTATTTATTGCTTGCTCCCACAGTAAAATATAAACCTCACAAGGGCAGGGAATTGTCCTTTTTTTTTAAATCTTTTTTCATCACTTGTGTATTCCAAGCATCCAGAAAGAACCCATGATAGACATTAGTAAGTATCCTGAATGAATAATACACCTCAGCCATTCCATGCCATTTGAAACTCAGACATATGTAAAGGTTCAGTGTTAGTCCCACTTTCCATAAAAACCCAGTCCTACAGGCTGCCTCTGCATATCACCTCTCTGATCAATTTATTTCCTCTCTATAGCCCAGATATTACCTGTGTTTGAGGCTCTGTCATCTCCCTCTAGCTATGGCATCAGCAACCTAACTGTCTTTCCTCTTTTTTTTTTTTAAGATGGAGTTTCACTCTCACTCTTGTTGCCCAAGCTGGAGTGCAGTGGTTTGATCTCAGCTCACTGCATCCTCCGCCTCCCAGGTTCAAGTGATTCTCCTTCCTCAGCCTCCCAAGTAGCTGGGATTACAGGCACACACCACACCAACATGCCCACCTAATTTTTGTATTTTTAGTAAAGATGGGATTGCACCATGTTGGCCAGGCTGTTCTTGAACTCCTGACCTCAAGTGATCTACCCACCTCAGCCTCCCAAAGTGCTACCTGTCTCTCTGTTCTCAATCCTTTCCCCTCCAATTCACCCTACAGACAGAGGACCTCGCTGTGTTACTGTCCTGCCTAAAACCTTTCTATCACAGGCAGGTGTGGTGGCTCGCACCTGTAGTACCTCGGGGGACTGAGGCAGGAGGATGGCTTGAACCCAGGAATTTGAGTTCAGCCTGGGCAACATAATGAAACCCTGTCTCAGGAAAAACAAATTTATGAATTTCAAGTCAAGGCTAAATAGAAAAAAAAAATGTTAACCAGCCTCTCTATGGCCCCCACGGCCTTCTCAGGAAATCAAGACTCTCCAATGGCCCTCGGGCCACACTGTCCAGTGGCCCTCCGGCCCCACTTCCTGCTGTGCCTGCTCATCCTCACACCCACCCCAACATGCCTCAGGCCTCCAGAACCTCTTATTGCTGGCCACAGAGCTCTCCTGCAGATCTTTATGTCTTCTGCTCTTTCTGCTGAAAATGATCTCTCTTGCGTCTTTTTTTTTAAGAGTCTTGCTATGTTGCTCAGGCTGGTCTTGAACACCTGGTTTCCAGATATCCTCCCGCCTCTGCCTTCTAAGTAGCTAAGATTACAGGCATAAACCGCGCTATTCAGGTTCCCCTGCCTCTCACCAGGCTTGTTTCTGCCTTCCTACCTCCTCCAGGACCTTCCTTAGCTTCACCCCAGGCTGGGTGAGCTGCCTCATTTCTGTGTTCACATATCAGTTTGTGCTGATCTCTGTCAGCTTTTCTGACTTTGCCATGAGATCATGTAAGCCTTGAGGACTAAAGTTTTGTCTTATTTTATAATCCCAGTGAGGCTGGGTGCAGTGGTGTGCATCAGTAAACCCAGGTTCTGCATTGAGCTATGATAGTGCCTGTGAACAGCAACTACACTCTAGGTTGGGCAACAGAGCAAGATCCCATCTCTAGAAAATAAAAACAGGCCAGTGCAATGGCTCATGTCCGTAGTCCCAGGACTTTGAGAGGCCGAGGTGGGTAGATCACGTGAGCTCAAGAGTTCGAGACCAGCCTGGCCAGCATGACAAAACCCCATCTCTACTAAAAACACAATTAGCTTGGCATAGTGGTGCATGCCTATAACCCCAGCTACTCAGAGGCTGAGGCTGGAGAATCGCTTGAACCCAGGAGGCAGAGGTTGCAGTGAGCTGAGATCGCACCACTGTACTCCAGCCTGGGTGAGAGAGTGAGACTGCATCTCAAAAAAAGAAAAAAGTAAATAATAAGTAAATAACAAAAACAAATTAAATGTATTATTTAAATTTTTAAATAATAAATTATAATCCCAGTGAGGGTACATCATGTAAATAGTAGGCATTTAGTAAATAAGAAGGGAAGGAAAGCAGGAAGAAGGGAAAGGGGAAATCAGAAAAGAAGAGAGGTCTCAAATGCTCAGCTCTCTGGGCACATGGTGGGGCTGCACCTCTCCACTCACTTGAGCTTGTGCATGGTCATGTGATCTGCTTTGGCCCATGAAGCATGAGTGAAAATGACATGTGTCACTTTTAGGCAGAAGCAGACAGTCCAGTCTGTGGTCTCCATCCTCCTTTCACTGCCTGCTGGGTCTCAGAAGCATGTGATGAGTTGGAATCTCTGTTAGCCGAGGCCCCTGAGTGACTAAAACAAGCAGAGCCCCTGGTGGACCTGCAGTGGACACACAGCATAAGAAAAACACTCTGTTCTTTTGAACTGCTGAGAGTTTAGGGTTTATTGTTAACCTAGCACAATCATGTCCCTTCTCTTCTTTTTTTTTTTTTTTTTTTTTTTTTAACGGAATTTTGCTGTTGTTTCCCAGGCTAGAATTCATTGGCACGATCTCAGCTCACTTCAACCACACCCACCCAGGTTCCAGTTATTAAACTGCCA
>CAUYLG010036227.1:0-24336 GCA_963573385.1 Cacajao melanocephalus
ATACCCATTTTTAGACTGCATTCTAGCCTGGGCAATAGAACAAGAATCCCGTTCTCTCTCCCTCTTTCTCTTCCTCTTTCTTTCTCTCGTACATTCTTTTTTTTTCTTTCACTCTCACTTTCTTTCCTCTCTTTTTCTTTCTTTCAAAAAATTAAAAAAAAAAAAAAAAGAAATGGCTTCCTAATGTGGTACTACATTGAAGGAAAAAATAAATAAAAAGAAATGGCTTCCATCCATGATCAATTTCAGGGCACTGCAGGAAAAAATGGTCAGAAGATGAAGCCAAGAGTGTGGCAGTTCAAGCCCTTTGTTAAGACCTCAGAAAGCTCTAAGGTAATATCTCAAAGTACTATTCATTTAGACAAAACACCTCTAAAAAATGTGTGTGTGCCTCACAGATACTCTCAAATAATACAGATTCTAAGAAGCTTAATGCCCCTCAGCCATTTTAGCAGAAGACCATGAGTTTATCTCACAGAGATTTCTAGGTACAACTTTCATTTAATGGAATGACTCCAATATGGATCAGAAGAGACTCACAAACTTTTTAAGAAAATTATATTTGCAGAAACACCACCAGCTTAGACAGTAACAGTACAAAATGGAAAACAATCTTTGGACCTTCCTCCCCTAGCCCCCCACCCCCCCCCAATAAAATCTAGTGTGAAACAAGCTGAGAAAACTATACAGTTGCAAAGAAGACTACTTTTCATGGAAAAGGAAAAATACTCAGAGGGCAGAACTAAGTAAGACCCCAGAGGGTAAGACAAAGAGCCATGAAAAATTATTTCCAGTCAGGAGTAAATCCAGTCTTAATAAGAGAACTTCCAACATTTTTTAAATTGTATTTCAGACTTTCTATGGACTAGTGACTTTTATCCTTCCTGTTTCTCTCATTTTCGAACATAAATGTCTATAGCAATTATCCTATGCCCATTCCATCATTGCATTTTGAGTGTGTGTGTCACAGGTCTTCCTTAAAGAGTTGAATTTAAGGAATTACAGCTGAGGCCCCTCATCAGCTCCCAAATTGGATGAAAAATGTTGGAATTCATGCTGATGCTGTGATGAAATGATATTCGGGTGTCCTTGGGAGGTGGGTGACTGTATTTTGCATGTGGGAGGAATGTAAATCATTAGTGGATAGAGGGTGGATGGTGCTGAAGTTAAATTTCCACAGATTGTTTGTACACCTCCCTCCAAGTCCGTAGTAGATAAGTACATAGTAGACATAGTAGCAACTACACAGCAGACATAGTAGTACATAGTAGACATATTAGCAGGTACACAGCAGACATAGTAATGCATAGTAGACATAGTAGCAAGTACACAGCAGACATAGTAGTACAGAGCAGACATCATAGCAACTACGCAGCAGACATAGTAGTACATAGTAGACATAGTAGCAAGTACACATTAGACACCTTGCTTAGGGCTGTCAGCTATCCCTACAGCAGAGTGGAGGTAACATAGTCCAGTGGTTAAGAGCATGGGTGTTGTAATCAAGCAGAACTGGATGAGAATCGGGCTCTGCCACTCCTTAGCCCTGTGACCCTCGGCAAGCTACTTCATTTTTCTGTGCCTTCATTTTCACATCCATAAAAGGGATGATTCTCATCTTTTCGGGATTATTGTCAGGAGTCAATAAAATACTGTATTTAAATTACTTGGAGTAGGGCCAGGAACGGTGGCTCATGTCTGTAATCCCAGCACTTTGAGAGGCTGAGGCGTGTGGATCACTTGAGGCCAGGAGTTCGAAATCAGCCTGGCCAACGTGACAAAACCCCATCTCTACTAAAACAAAATACAGAAATTAGCCGGGCATAGTGATGTGTACCTGTAACCCCAGCTATTCAGGAGGCTGAGGCATGAGAATCGCTTAAACCCAGGAAGCGGAGGTTGCAGTGAGCCGAGATTGCCCCACTGCACTCCAGCCTGAGCGACACAGTGAGACTCCACCTCAAAAAAAAAAATTACTTGGAGTAGGCTCTGACAAATGGTAAATGCTCAGTAAATAGAAGATACCATTACTACATGGCAGTGTGAAGTTATAGAAAGAACAATGAAATGAGACTTAGAGAGAGTCAGGGATCAGGTTCCACCACATGAGGTTATAATGAGGATTAGGTAAGATCAAGGAGTGTGATGTGCCCAGCACACACAAAGCAGTTCGTAACTGTTAACCTTCTTAGTGTCCACTCTCTCTAACAATGCTGTGATTCAGACACACAGGTTGCACCTAATAAACTCTTTCCATATTTCCAGGTTTTCAAACTACATATAAACAAACAGCATAGATAATATTCTGTTCCTGGTTCCATGTATGTCTGCACCATTTCTATGTTAAATAGCACCACAAAGACATATTATAGCATAATAATGATAGCAAAGAGGCCGGGCCCTGTGGTTCACACCTGTAATCCCAGCACTTTGGGAGGCCAAGGTGGGTGGATCACTAAACTCAGGAGTTCGAGACCAGCCTGGCCAACATAGTGAAACTCCATCTCTGCTAAAAATACAAAAAATTAGCCGAGAGTGGTGGCACGCACTTGTAGTCCCGTCTACTCAGGAGGCTGAGCCAGAAGAATCACTTGAACCCAGGAGGCAGGGGTTGCAGTAAGCCAAGATTGCACCACTGCACTCCAGCCTGGGCAACAGAGTAAAACCCCATCCCTCCCCTCAAAAAAAAGGAAAAGAAAAGAAAGGAGCCCAGGGGCTATCTAGCCCAACACACCCCTACACACCCATTTTACAGGGAGAAACTTGCTGTCTTAAAGGAGTAAAGGACGTGAGAAAGGCCCACATCTAGTGAGTGGCCATGTCAGGTCGGCCTTGACCCCTGCCTCTCAACTTCCAGCCTTGTGCTTTTCTTTCTAGCAGTAGAGTGCTGAATTTGCTATTTGCCCATGCATTTGGGGTCAGGGCAGGGGAACAGGCATTGAGAAAGGGATTGCTTTAATTAACATAGACACAGAGGAGGCATGGGCTGGGCTGGTGTTGGGGCAGGGAGAGGTTCAGAACGGATTTCTAGGCCACTGACTGCACCAGGCTCCAAGTTCCAGATGTTCTTTGTCATAGGATCCGCCACTATGGCACAGGCTGGAGAAATGCCCTGCCTGACCAACCTTTTAGGGGCTGGAAGACAAGAGGAATCTTCCTGGAGAGAGGCTGGATGCTGTGCCTAGCTGCACTGGGGATTCATGAGGAAACTAACTTGAAAGGAAAGGTGATGTACCAGAAAGCACATCAGACTAAAATTCAGTTCAAGCTTTGGTTCTGCCCATCTTCCTGTGTGATTTTGGATCTCTCCCTTAACCTCTCAGAGCCTCAGTTTCCTTAGTTATATTAAGAATCACAATACCTGCTATTCCACCTACTCACAATTGTGGGAAAACTCTAACTCACTAATTCACAAAAACTCTAACTCACAAACCCATTTCTATAAAATCCTGGACATGGGTGAGGTAATAATAAAAGGTGGGACATCCTGGTTGTCTAGGAATTAAGGTACATGAAATTACCCAACCACACACTGCTTCCTGAGTCCAGGGGCTGGAGAGATTTCAGCAGCCTCCATTTCTGGGCCAATGGGATTCTTGAAGACAAAGGGAAAAATTTTCTCAATTCCTTTGTCAAGAGACTTACATCAACAGATATCCCAGATGGAGACACCCAGAATGTGGAATGGAAGAGTGCCCACGAGGAACAGGGGCCCAGGGAGCCGCAGAGCTCTGAGTCCTGGTCCTGCACATCGAGCTCCAGAGAGAGGCCAGGAGGGAGGCAGAGATCCAGGGCAGGAACGTGTGGAGGGAGGAAAGGCGAATTGGCCAGCCCTGGGGAAAAACCCATTGCTCAAGCAGGGCACTGGGCTCCAGAGGCATGCTGAGCAGAAGATGGTGAGGTTTTGTTTTATTTTTGGATTTTGCCAAATCAGAAGAATTCGGGAAATTGCGGGAACTGTTGTGTTGAAATGCAGACTCTGCCAGGGTTGGCGTAGGCCTGTTTATAAGTAGTTCAGTCTGACGCAGGGAGGAGCTGCAAGCATGCACACATGCACACTCACACACACTCGCACACACATACGGCCTGCACAGGCCACTGGCCACAAGAGGCCTGATCTTCCCTTGTTGGCTCCTGAGAGGGTGGCCAACACACATGCGCTCCAGGCCAGTGTTCACTCATCTGCGTGCTCCAGTATTCACTGAGTGCCTACGACACAGCAGGCAAGTAAGAGGCCCTGGGATGGTGTGGGAAGCAGAGGCAGCCCTCCCTTCACAATACTGATATTCCGCGGGGCTACACAACTATAGGGGATACAGATTCCCGCTTTTTATCTGAGCCTAAGTAGAGGAGAGTAGGGAATGGGCTAGAGAAGGAGAGCAAAGGGTAAGGAGACATGTAGCAGACACTGGTGGCTCCCCACCTATCAGCCATCCATACTTTCTGCTTTTACTCTTGCTCAGGTAGCAGTCAGGGATCCCTTGATCTTGGGGAGAGGAGACACCTTCCCAGTCTTAGGGGATACATCATAACAGGTCCAAAACAATCACGGTCATCTCGTTACCTGTGGTTAGAATTGACCTGAGGGTACACACATGTGACCCAATTTTAACTAAAGAGCTACAAGAACTCTCCTGGGAGAGCTAAGCCCTTTTGCCCTTCCCCTTTCTTCCTACTAGAATATGGACATAAGGACCAGAGGTGTCAAATCCATTTGAAAACCATGAGGCAACATGTCAACAAGCTAAGATGGCAGGACTAAGAGAAGCAGCCTGCATGTTTGACAGCACTGAGCCACTGCACCAGAGCTGAGCTGGACTGCTTGCCTTCAGACGCTCATCAGGGGAGACCAAATATACATATATAATATAGTATATATAAATATATATTTAATTATTAAATATATATTTATTATTAAATATATATTTAATAATAAAATATATATTTAATAATAAAAATATATTTATTAATATATTTAATAAATAAAATATATATTTATTAATATATTTATTTAATTAAATATATTTTGTGTAATATATATTTATATTTGTAAATTTTATATATATATATATATATATAGTCTCTCCTGATGAGCATCTAAAGGCAGCCAGTCCAACTCTGGCTCAGTGTTGTGAAACACACAGGCTGCTTCTTTTAGTTCTTACATATGTGTGTATACACACACACACACATATACACCCTATTTGTTGAAGCTGCTCTTAAATGGGTTTTTCCGTTACTTAGAGCTGAGCACATTTCTAAAGCATCCGAGAGAGGATGTTACTAGTATCATCCCGAGAAAGCCATGTTGCAGGGCATAAATAGGCCCCCGCTTCAAGGAGGGCTGTTGAAAAGAGCCAGGCAACAAACAGCTCAACCACACTTCTTTTTTAAATGAAGTGGCTTCCTGGATGATCTGTTCTCTTTTAGGTGCTAAAGATATGTATGGTGCTAAGGGTATATATACCACCCCTTCTTACTGGAGGGACTTTAGCACCAAAATTCCTTTTTGAAGAGGAGTTACTAAATCAGTCCAACCCCAATTCTTGTTCTTCCATACGAGTTGTTATTATAACTGCATTTGGAGAAATCAGTAAGTTGGGACTTTAAATTCTGTGTGTGTGTGTGTGTGTGTGTGTGTGTGAGAGTGACAGAGAGAGAGAGAGAGAAAAGAAAGTTGTTGTTTAAAAATTGCTATTGCTTCATGTCTAATAATGGCATTCAACAACTGCCTGGGTTCAAATCTACCTACTCCCTAACCATATGAAATTAAGATATAAAAGCTGTATGTGCCTCACTTTTCTCATCTGTAATAGCTTCTACTTCATAGAGCTGATCTGAGGATTACATAGATTAATTCTTATTTAGAATTAAGTCTTACAACAAGTGCCCAGCACATGATAGATCTCCAAGAAATATTACTTAATATTTTCATTGATTCGGAGATGCGCACAGTTTTGTTTTGGGGTGCTTTTTTTTTTTTTTTTTTTAAAAAGATTCTACCACTGCCACCCAGGCTGCAGTGCAATGGCACAATTATAGCTCACTGCAGCCTCAACTTCCCAGGCTCAAGCGATCCTTTTACCTCAGCCTCCTGAGTTGCTGCAACCACAGACATGCGCTACATGCCCAGCTAATTTTGTTTGTTTGTTTGCATTGTTTGTAGAGACAGGGTCTCCCTATGTTGCCCAGGCTGGTCTCGAACTCCTGGCCTTAGCTGATCCTCTAGCTTCAGCTTCCCAAAATGCTGGGTTTACAGGCATGAGCTACCACACCTAGCCTACTTTTTGAAGACACTGATTTTGAATTTTATTCCAGTATTTGGACTTCTAAAACACATTAATTTGTCAACTGAAAATCAAGAACATCTAACTGCCTGTTGTTGAATGAGCAGAGACAATCTGGTGTCTACAAAGCATCCAGGTAAATATACAAGTACAACATACACACATACTTTACTTTCAGAATTGTGACAGGCACTTTCGTAACTTCCTCATGGTTGACTTACAGCTCATTGGGGCTCCTTTTTATAACTCCATAGAACTTTCAGGGCTTTTTTTTTCTTGCCAACTTTTATTTCAGATTTGGGGGTATATGTACAAGTTTGGTATATAGGCAAATTGCATGTTATGGGGGTTTGGTGTACAGATTATTTCCTCACCCAGGGTAGTAAGCATAGTATCTGATAGGCATTTTTTCAATCCTCACACTCCTCCCAACTGCCACCCTCAAGTAAGCCCAGGTGTCCATTGTTCCCTTCATTGTGTCCCTGGGTACTCAAAGTTCAGCTCCCACTTATAAGTTAGAACATGTAGTATTTAGTTTTCTGTTCCTGCAGTAATTCACTTAGAATAACGGCCTGCAGATCCTTCCATGTTACTGCAAAGGACATGATCTCATTCTTTTTTGGAGCTACATAGTATTCCATGGCATATATGTACCGTATTTTCTTTATCCAGTCCACCATTGATGGGCATTTAGATTGATTTCATGTATTTGCTATTGTGAATAGTTCAGCTCATTTTGTTCATCCCTCAAACCATGATGCTTTTTTCAGAGAATAGTATGTGTCAAAGGTAATTGGAATCCTTTTTTTCTTGGTGATTGGTTTTTACAACCTGTAATCTCTTAGACCTAACAAAGTGTGGAATTATTATTACTGGAGCAGATTTCCTTGCTGTGAAAAGGGCCACTTATGTAGTCCTGTAGGCATAAAGATATATAAACCAAATGGGCACCTCACTATCACTGGGGAAGGAGTTTTGAAGGTCTGTCAAAGGCCACTCTATCCAGTACCTTTTGCTTGCGGAGCTCGAAGGATCTGGTGAAGGAATGGGTAAATTTGTGACGGGAACCAGCAGATCCAGATGGAAATCAATGCTCTTTAAAGACTACTTTTTTAGAGAAATTTTAGGTTCACAACAAAATTGAGAGAAAGGTACACAGACTTCCTCTATCCCCCTACACGAACACGTTTAGATTCTCCCTCTATCAACATCCCTCACCACAGTGAAGCATTTGTTACAATCAATGAACCTACATTGATACATCATCATTATCACCCAGAGTCCATAGTCTACATTAAGATTCACTTTTGGTGTACTTTCTGTGGGCTCTGATAAATACACAATGGTATGTAGCCACCATTATTGTATCATACTGAATAGTTTTGCTGGTCTAAAACTCCTCTGTGCTCTACCTGGTCACCTTTCCTCCCCCCCAACCCCTAGCAACCAGTAATCTTTTCACTGTCTTCACAGTTGTGCCTTTTCCAGAATGTCATGTAGTTGCAATCCTACAATATATAGCCTTTTCAACTTGGCTTCTCTCCCTTAATAATATGCATTTAAGGTTATTCCATGTCTTTTTGTGGCTTGATAGCTCTTTCTTTTTAGTGATGAATAATATTCCACTGTCTGGATGTAGCACAGTTTATTTATCCATTCACCTCCTGAAGAACATCTTGGTTGCTTCCAAGTTTTGGCAATTTTGAATAAAGCTGCCAGAAACATTTGTGCGCAAGTTTTTGTGTGGACATAAGTTTTCAATTCCTTTAGTTAAAAACCAAGGAGTGAGGTTGCTGGATCACATGGTAAGAGTATGTTTAGTTTTGTAAGAAACTGCCAAACCATCTTCCAAAGTGGCTATAATATTTTGCATTCCCACCAGCAATGAATGAAAGTTCCTGTCACTCCACATCCTCACCAGCATTTGGTGTTATCAGTGTTTTGGATTTCTGCTATTCTCATAGGTATGTAGTGGTATCTCATTGTCATTTTAATTTTCATTTCCCTGATGATGTATAATGTGGAGACTTTTTCTATGTACTCACTTGCCATCGGTTTATCTTCCTTGATGGGGTGTCTGTTAAAGTCTTTGGACAATTTTTTAATCAGGTTGTTTGTTTTTTTATTGCTGAGTTTTAAGAGTTCTTTGCATATTTTAAATAACATTCCTTTATCAGCTGTGTCTCTTGCAAATATATTCTCCCAGTTTGTGACTTGTCTTCTCTTTCTTTAGACACTGTCTTTCATTGAGTAGAAGTTTTTAATTTTAATGAAAGCCAACTTATCTGTTGTGTATTTCACAGATCATGCTTTTAGTGTTGTAGCTAAAAAGTCATCATGATACTCAAGGTTATCTAGATTTTATTCTGTGTTACCTTCCAGGAGTTTTATAATTTTGTGTTTTATATTGAAGTCTATGATCCATTTTGAGTTAATTTTTGGAAACAGTGCAAGGCCTGTCTCTAGTTTCAGTTTCTTGCCTGTGGGTATCCAGTTATTCCAGCATCATTTGCTGCAAAGGCTCTTGGATTTAAGACTATTCAAAAATCTTAAGAATTAAGTTTGTACAGTGAGGTCACGTGAGCAGAAAGGACATGAAGGGCCTCCCCAAAAAGGAGTAGAAAAAAGTGCCGTAACTTTGACTAGAGCCAGAGCTGAGAATGCCACATGGGGATTAGTTGCTCCAGCAACTAAGGTGGCAGAGGTGGACCCAGGACAGCCACAGGTGGACACCAGCTTCCTGGTGGCACACCTGCGTCTGATAGAATCCCCAGTGGGGCTGGATCTAAGATGAATAAGCATTTGGAGGGTTGCAACTTATTTCGAGAGGGTAGACACCAGTAAAGAGAGAAAGGCAAACTTCTGATGGAGAGACAGGGGCTGTGATCAGTTTCAGCTTGAATAACACAGGAAGCATGGGCTCATTGTTTAGCTCAAGCATGTGAAGCAAGTTATATGAATGAAATTATTATTAATTAATCATTATTATTTACAATATGACGTTATTACCAGTAGCAGCTGACATTTATCAAGCACTACTATGTATGGAGCACCGGACTATGTACCATGTGCAGATTATCACATTTACTCTACAGAGTTAGGAAGTAGCAGCAATGACTCATTTGGCAGCTGAGAAAGTGAGACCCAGAGAGGTCAATTAATTTTTCTATGGTCACTCTGCCAGCATGCAACAGAGCTCAGGTTCAAACTCAACTTGTCTCACTCCAGAGCCTGAGTTAATCACCATTCATGTTTGAAAATGGAGTTTCTTCTTCTAATAGCAGTGTTCCAGTTGATTTCCGACTGCAAAGTCTGCTGGGTGTGCATGCATTCCCCCTCTGCCTGCAGGAATTCCATCATTCCTCTCCAATTCAATGAGGGCTATCCAGGATTTCCTGGATACTACATTGTCTGCCTCAGTGCTCCCTTCCCAGATGGCCTTCCTTCAGCAGTGTATTAGTCAGGTTGGGCTGCCATAACAAAACACCATAGATTGGGTGGCCTGTACAACAGAAATTTCCTGACAGTCTGGAGACTGGAAAGCCAAGTTGAAAGTCTGGCAGTGTTTGGATCCGGGTGATGACTCTCCTCCTCCTGGCCTGCAGACAGCTCTGCCTTCTCTCCAGGGCCTCCCATGGCAAGCGAGGGAGAGATTTCTTGCTCTCCCTTTTTTTTATAAGGCTACAGTCCTATTATATTAGGGTCCCACCTCATTTAACCTTAATTATGTCTTAAAGTTCTTATCCTCAGATAGTCACATTGGGGCTTAGGGCTTTAACTTATGAGTTTGGAGGAGACACAATTTAGCAATTTAGTCCACGGCAAGCAGTAACTTTTTTTTTTTTTTTTTTGTGAGACAAGGTCTCACTTTATCTCCCAGCTGGCATGAAGTGGCACGATCACATCTCACAGTAGCCTTGACCTCCCTAGCTCAAGCAACCTCCCTGCCTCAGCCTTACAAGTAGCTGAGACTACACGAGTGCACCACCATGCCCAGCTAATTTTATTTTTTGTAGAAACAGGGTCTCCCTGTGTTGCCCAGGCTGGTCTTGAACTCCTGAGCTCAAGCAATCCTCCTACCTCAGCCTCCCAAAGTGCTGGGATTACAGGCAGGAGCCACTGCACCTGGCCAATTTACTTTTTTAGACAGACTCTCACTCTGTCCCCCAGGCCAGAGTACGGTGGTGCGATCCCAACTTACTGCCTCCTTGGGCTCAAGTGATCGTGCCACCTCAGCCTCCCAAGTAGCAGGAACTACAGGCACATGCCACCATGCTTGTCTAATTTTTGTATTTTTTGTAGAGACGGGGTTTTGCTATGTTGCCCAGGGTAAAGTTATTCTTATGTTCTTTAAAAGAATGAAATTTTCCATGAACGTCTACTCTCAGATACCTCCATGACCACAGATTTTAGATCTTAGAAGCATCTCAGAGGAAATTAAGCCCAAATTCTTCTTCATCCTACAAATGAATACACGTGATTCAGAGATATTAGGAGATTCGCCTGGAGCCATACAGCTAGTTAATGGCAGAGCTGAAACTAGAACTAGCTCTTCTGATTCTGCTGGTGCATGGCACCATTGTTAGGTCTTGGAGGATCAATGATGATGATGATAATTCAAGCCCCGACAATGGGACAGACATTGTATGACTCACTTTATACACACCACCTTATTTATTCTTCACAATAGGCTGGTGTAATGGGTACTATTATCCACCCATACAGATGGGGAAACAGGCTCAGAGAATGAGATACCTTACTCAAATTCACACAGCTAGTTGGAGAGGGGAGCCTGGATCCAAATTCTGTGCTCCTTTGATTTCACTATGCTCTACTTCCACTGGGCAAGTGGGTTCCCCGGTGGGGCCAGCGAGGTGGCTCTACGGCTATGAGCCAAGGTTTTAAGCCAAGTCAAGGTCACGGACTCTCAGGATCAGCCCTGGAGCCAACAGCCTGCCAGAAGTGACAGAACAAAGAAAGACAAGGAAGGGAAGAAACAGGAGACAAATTTTGATGGCTTCCCCATATTGCCATTGTCCTACTTGGAGAGTTACAGTTCCATTTGTCTGTTTTACCTTTTTTTCCCCCTTTACCTTCAAGCTCTACGTTCCTTTATCAGTAAACCAGCCTTGCAGACAAGTACAAACTGTGCCAGCCCACCCTCCCCTTAGGCTGCAAAGGAAACGAACTTGGCATTCTAAAGTCCTCACCTGGCATGAATCACATGCAGCCCCAAGGGACTGGGACAAGGCTGGATGTCAGACTGATGGGCTATCGTCTGGAGCCCTGAGGGAGGAAAAAGGGAAGCCTGCTTGCAGGAGAAAGGTGAACAGGCTGGCCCCGGCCCAAGAATGACAGAGGCGCCTTGCTCCTGCCACCCAGCTCTGCTCCCCTGGCCCAGGAACAATAACGAGGCGCTGTCAGGAAGTGACACTGAAACGCCATTCCACTTATACCTCGTTCAGCCTCTGGCAAAAGGAGGTTCCTGGAGGGAATATTTTTAGTTTGACAAATGAAAGCCTGGGACCGAGGACAGGAGGGATTAAGGGAGCTCTTCTCTGACACTCCTGGAGACGGGGAGATGATGAGTCAGATACAGAGGGCTTAGGCACGACTTCTCAAGACATTCCTCAGGCATGAGCACAAGCCAGCCACTCGAATTCCTCCTGCGAGGCCCGCCAGCCGGCAGTCAGGGCGGAGGGGCCGGGCTGGAGGAGCAGCTCTGCTCTGTCTTCCTCTTGGCATGTTGTTGGACAGCAGCTTGGGAAGATCAAAGCAGCCACCTTGTTGCTTTCCGGAACTGGGACTCAGGAGACCTGGGTTCGAGTCCAGGTTTCACCATTTGTCGGCTGTGACATTAAGTGTCCTCATTTCCCCCTTTATGCCTCAGTTTCCTCATAACCAAATTGAGAATATTATAATGCCTTGGAATGATTATTATGAGGCTGGACCTTTGGGAAAAAAAAACTTGAGAATGCAGTGCTGAAAAGCATTGTTTTTCCATATTGCTCTGGGTACCCCATATGCAGATGGACTCCAAATCTCACATTGGTGGCTAGGTGCAGTGGCTCATGCCTGTAATCCCAGCACTTCGGGAGGCCAAGGTGGGTAGATCACCTGAGATAAGGAGTTCAAGACCAGCATGGCCAACATGATGAAACCCTGTCTCCACTAAACATACAAAAATTAGCCAGGTGTGATGGTGCACACCTGTAATCCCAGCTACTGGGGAAGCTGAGGCACGAGAATTGCTTGAACCTGGGAGGCAGAAGTTGCAGTGAGCTGAGATTGCACCACAGCAACCCAGGCTGGATGACAGAGCAAGACTTTGTCTTAAAAAAAAAAAAAAAGCCTCACACTGGTAACAATAATAACCAGTACCTATTGAATGCTTTCTATTTACCAGGCTTGTGCCAACTGCTCTCGCATTCAACCCTCTCAATAGTTCTGTGAGGTAGACCTCATCGTTTTCACCTTCTGGATAAGTAAACTGAGGCTCAGAGAGGTGGCATGGGCTGCCTAAGGTCACAGAGTTAACAGATAGTAGATTGACATTAGACTTCAGCTCCCCCTGACTCTGAAGCCCACATTTTGAATCCCTGTTCGGGGAATCCTCAGGCTGGACTGTACCCAGCAGGAGATCAACATCAAGGCAGTACACTGGGCCAGACACCAATCAGGGAACCAGAGGAAGAGGAAGGACCAGAACAGATAAAGAAATCAGAGACGGAGCCAGGGGTCAGATGCAGAGCAGCAAGTTGAAGGAGCAGGGAAAGCACCCCAGGCTGGAGCCTGAGACCCTGGCAGCTGTCCACACTTGGTGCAAACATGCTCATGGCAATATGGTGGGCATTTGGGGCGGGGAAAGGTAGGTGCACTTTAAAGTCAGAATCTGCTCATCTAGTTGGAAGAGAGAATGAGGCAACTAACCATCTGTAGATAGGCTTATTTCTCACTTTTTAAACAGCTGGCTTGGGTGGGTGCTCCCAGGGACTCAGCGCCAAGTCACCGGGTGAATTCTACCCAAAATATGTAAAGCCATGGTGAGCAACCCACCCCACAGGCCACACATGGCCCACCTAGTACCATTCCACGATTTAATTTGGAGATGAATAGTAAGAGGCCAAAAACACTTGAAAATATGGGTTGTGTGCTGCCTCTCAAAAATGCTTGCAGTGATATTTTTTGTTGCTAAATTTAGTGTTATTTCACTCATGAGCATCGTTCTCTTACGTAGGTGATCTAACTCTTGAGAAATCACTTTTGATCCCCACATAGGACTTGATAATTTTGTTTTAAACAGAAAACAAAAGATGGCTCTTAAAGTCAACTATTTTCTTCTTTAATTCACTCTCAGGAAGGAAGGAGGGAGAGAGTGAGGAAGGGAGGAAGAGGGGAAGAAGAGAGGGAGGCAGGCTACCCCTGATGTTGAATCTCAACATCCTCAGACTGCAGACCACGAACTCTGCTCTCTGTGTACTCGTAGGAAGTCCATCCCACTGCCTTCCCTGCCAAGCTAAAACCCAGGAGACTTCTCACCATTCTGCTCTCTCCTTCTTCCAGGAGTATCACCCCCAGCATCACTACTAGGGCTCAGGATATCACTAGTGTCCCCATCATCACTCGGTGTCTCCCTAGAAGATCTATGAGGAGTCTCCTCTCAGACCTCAGTGTAAAGGCAGGGAGCAAGTGGCTGCTTTTGTCTGATAAGTGATGTGAACGTGTCAAAAGGTCCTGTCCTCATGTTTGCATTGGTCACTAAAAGTGCTGAGAGCAGATTTTGCATCTTTCCTTTCAGGATCTCACAACACAAATGTAGGTTCTCCAGCAAGTGTCCCCACTGACAAGACATGGGACCTTGGGCAAGTCATTTAAACTCTGTGAACCTTATCTGTAAAATGGAGTTAATTACCATTTGCCTCACAGGGCAGATGTAGAAGTGAAATTTAGATAGATAGATGATAGATAGATAGATAGATAGATAGATAGATAGATAGATAGATAGATCGATAGATCGATCACACGTACCTAGCATATAATAGGTCATCAGTAAATGATAGGTGGTGTTATTATTATCCTCAGCAGCACCCTGACACTATGTATACTAAATTTTCTTTTATTGCATTTTATTCAACTACTTTTCTTTTTCTATTTCCACGGAATATCTTTTTACTTTTCACCTTATGGTAGTATGTATTTGTGAGGTTTGTGGGAGGAAGTTGCAATCCACCTTAACATTGTGGAGCAGAGCAAGTCAAAAAAACGAAACAAGTGTAATACTCAAATGAGGACTGTTTTTCCCAGACTCTACAGCTAGGCTGAAGTTGTCGTCAAGCTCTTTGACTGCAGAATATCTTGAATATTAAGGAATGCGGGACATGGGGGTAGGTGTGGCAAGGACACCAGACAGGAAAGAGGGTTCTTGTTTGGAATGCAAGAATGAGACCTACAGGAAGTAGAGAACCTTTGCCACACCAGGGCACTTCCAGGAGCTGATGGCTTGGTCTTCCTTTCGACAGCAACTGACCAGGTTCTCTCTTGTGGCCAGGTGGTCTCACAGGGACCAGCTTTTCCTGCATGTGCTGTTCTCCTGCTCCCAGTTGGCCCGCCCTCTCTTCAGTTTGTATGCTTCTGCTTCCATATGGCTTCTACTGCCTGCTGCTTGGGTTCCAGAGGGTCTGGGAGCTATGGCACCCTCTCTGTATGTCACAGACTTTCAACATCAGCCACCTCTGCCAGCTGCCTCATTCTCCTATAATTTCCCAGGTCAAATTCTCTAAGAAAGAAATACCATTGCATGCACTCATCCTTCTCTAAACCCATGTCCTAGTGTTGGACTCTGTAAAGGATGCCATTGAGTCCCACCCTTGGGAATCCTATGGGGCTGAAGAGTTGGGATGGGGACAGAATGTGGAATAATCAGCCACCTATTTGGCTGCCTTGGGAGCAGGGCTAGGAGAGATATGGCTTTCTCCTAACAGGGAGGCCCCATGGTTGACATGTGAGGATACCTTGGCACTTCCAAGTGGTCTTTCTGCAGTCTCCACCTGTACTTATGCTTTGCCCACAGGGTCTAGACTTGGGACCCAAATCCCAGCCCCACCACTAATCAGCTACTTTGTTTCAAGCAAGAATTCTTTCAGACTCTCAGGTTTCTTATCTGTGAATGGTGATCCTGATAGTATCAACCTCACAGGGTTTTAATGTGGAGTAACTAAGATTATTGGAACACAGCCTAAAACATAGCAAACACTAACACCTACAAGTTGTTATTATCATGATTGCTGTTAATGCAATTCAGAGTTGGGTAGAATTGGCTCATATCTCATTTGAGAACTCTTTAAGCCTCAGTTTCTACATCTGTGCCAAGGTGTTTCTAACACCTTCCTCGCAGGCCTGGTGCAAATGCTGATGTACGTAGAGATCTCAAGCAGTATCTGGTAGACACTAATATTAACAAATGCTTATTCTTTTCTCCCTCATTCTTTATGGGTTGCCCCTTGAGCATTTTCCTAAAAAGCCAGTCTCCTCCCCATAAGGTACCTCTAGAAGCATCCTATAAAGAGCTCATCCCTTTGGCTCTTGGAACCAATCATTGGCTAAAAACTCATCCTCAAGGAGTCATAAGATGGTAGAATAGATAGGAAACTTGGAGTCCCACTGACCTTATCATTTAGGGGAAATGATGGGGAAAACTGAGGCCAATGATAAGAGATAGTGGACCCATGTGAGAAAGGAGCTAACCCAGAAACAAGACCATGCCTCTCCTGATTCCCAGTCCAATGTTTATGCCACACTTTATTTGCCCTCAGTAGATTTCTCCATATGAGGTTCCCTTTCTCTAAGTCATCAAATATACTCACACCCTTTTCTGTGCTCCCAGAACCATTCCTGTGAAGGCTTGAAAGCAAAGACTTTGAGGCAAACTGAAAGGGGAAAGAAAAACAGCCCCAGAGACAGTGGGAAAGCAGCAACAAGCAGGTCCACAGCCTGGTCCCTCACAGAGCCAAGCCCATGGCTTAGCTGTAACAAGAGTGACTTGGGAGCTATCAGGAAAAGAAGCCTCCAAGCCACGACGTCATGAGAGTGGTGGGTGTCTGTGGGCCCTGAAAGTGAAAGGAGATTAGGCCAGTGTTCTGGGGCTGAGCCATTCAGCCTTGGGGTCCCCACAGAAGACCACCTGCCCTGCCTCAGAAATGCTCACCAAAGCACCAACATGAGAAATGAATTTTAAAATTTGACATTATTAAAAAACATGGGCTCTGATTTCAAAGGCTGACAAGCCTGCCCCTGCTCCCCTACCCGCCCAGGCCCAGCCCATCCCACCAGAACAACTAACCCGTGACATCAGAGCCTGCCCTGGGGAGAGAGTCTGGTAAATTAGCGCTATCTACAGAGGAGGATGGAGTTACAATCTCCCCAGTTACAACTGGGGAGAATTCGGGACTCCTCCCTGGCTTAGCTCACATTCCCAGTTGCTTGTCACAATGCCTATGCCCAGAACTGCTGGGTCTTGACAGCAAATCTCTTGCCTCCCACACTCCTACAGAGTGGGATCCCAAGCCTCAGAGAGGTCAATGGCCTCCATGGGGAAGGCAGGTGGGTTCCCAGCCACCAGCCCTCTCAATCCCACTTGCTAAATTAACTCATAACTCACTATCCCCTTCATTCAGGGGTCCCCAAGTTGGCCTAAACTTGGGATGCTGCCCAGGTCCAGAATCTTGACACTGGTGTTTTTTCAAAAGCCCCCCAGGAGACATGAGTGAGCAGCCAAAGTAGGAGGCTCTGCTGCACTTAATCCACCCTTCACACTGCAGCCAGACTTTTCTCTCCAAAGCAAGATCTGTTGCCACCTCCAAGGGGAGGGACCCCAACTCCTTCCTTTGGGATCCTATTTCCTTCCCCATTGACCTAGTCCTCCACTCCCACTCCATCTGCCTTCACTCCCCCTTACACTCCAGTCATTGGCCCGGATTTTTATTTTTATTTTTTAATTGAGACAGGCTCTGGCTCTGTTACCCACCTGGAGACAACGGTGCCATCTTGGCTCACTGCAACCTCCACCTCCTGAGTTCAAGCGATTCTCCCACCTCAGTTTCCCAAGTATCTGGGACCACAGGCATGCACCACCACACCCATCTATTTTTTTGTATTTTTAGTAGAGAAGAGGTTTCGCCATGTTGCCCAGGCTGGTCTCAAACTCCTGCGCTCAAGTGATCTGCCCGCCACAGCCTCCCAAAGTGCTGGGATTACAGGCGTGACCCTCCTAGCTTGGTCAAATCTTCATTTCCTTTCACCATGTAGGCCAGGCTGGTCTCAAACTCCTAACCTCAGGTGATCCACCCACTTTGGCTTCCCAAGGTACCAGGATTGCAGGTGTGAGCTAATTCCCCCAAGCCAGATCTTCATTTTCTAAACAAACCACCTCTTTTGACTTTGGGGCTCCAACTATTCCATCTGCCTGGAATGCCGAGCCTTGTTCCCATCCATACCTAGGAAAGTTTTCCTTAACTTTCAACACCCAACAGCAATGTCTCCCATGCCCCACACAGTATTCATTATTTCCTGGTGACAGTCAAAACCCATCCTTCAATAGCATTCACCATGAGGTAGTCGCCACATAAATGGTAATTTTACACATTCTAATTCATTTCATCCTCACCACAACGCTTCAAGGTAAGTTTTTTGTTTTTGTTTTTTTGATACGGAGTCTCGCTCTTTCGCCAGGCTGAAGTGCAGTGGCGTGATCTAGGCTTACTGCAACTTCCGCCTCCCTGGTTCAAGTGATTCCCCTGCCTCAGCCTCCCGAGTAGCTGGGACTACCGGTATACACCACCATGCCAGGCTAATTTTTTGTATTTTAGTAGAGATAGGGTTTCACCATGTTGGCCAGGATGGTCTTGATCTCCTGACCTCATGATCTGCCCACCTCAGCCTCCCAAAGTGCTGGGACTACAGGCGTGAGCCACCGCACCTAGCCTAAGGTAAGTATTATTATCATCCACACTTTACAGATGAGAAAACAGAGCAAGGAGAAATGAAATAACCTGCTCAAGATCACATGGCTCTACCTGGGTCCAGAATCCACTGTGCTATAGACACTGCTTCGTGCTTCCTTCTCTCTTCTTCCTCTATTGTAGAGAAATAGAAAAAAATAGAAAAACCAAAAAAGAAATCTTACCCACCAAACACCTAGCTCCTTGAATGCAGAAGTTGTCTTTTATTATGATAAACATTACAATAGCCTGAATATTATTATTCAGTAGTACTAATAGATCACTACATTAGTAGAAATTACAATTACTCTAATGTATGTGTGGATTATTCTCTCTGTGGCTTGAGCTGTTCATGCATCATCTTCTCTATAACTCAACAACCACGTAAGGATGTGTATTATCTTTTCCTTGTAGATAAATTATCTGATTTATCCACAGGCTTTGTGAAGTTAACACCCAAGGTCACCCCACCCCTACCCTTGATCCTCCACCATTTAGAATAGTCAAGATGCCAACTCAAGACTCAATGATCTGTTTCATTAAACTGAATGTCTCATTGCAGGCCTCTACATTTGAGTTCTAATACAACCTATTAATAGAAGATTGCAATTTACTAGCAACTAGCAGGTATTAGCCCCATACTATGTGCCAGGAGTGGTGCTGAGAGCTCCATAGACGTTAATTTGTTTATTCTCAAAACCCCATGGGGCAGGGCCCATTGTTTGCCTCATTTTTTTAGATGTCTTACAGAGACTCAGAGAGGTTGTGTGATGTGCCCAAGGTCACAGAGCTGGCTGGAAGCAGGGCCAGTGGAGGGGCCCTGCTCTTTGGGGGCTGTGTTCCCAGGCTCTCTTCTATGCTGAGAATAGAAGCACCAGAGACAGAGGTGGGGATGGTGGGGTGCGGAGAGGAGGGAGTGGCTATGAGAAGCATTCCATTAGATACAACTTTCTCAGACATTTCAACAGATTCCTCAGTCCCTGCAGCACCAGATTGTCTCTAAAGCAAATGATGACACGAACCGTCCAGTTGCTCCCAGTGACATCTTACTTCTGCTCCTTCCGGGCCCCCGCACAGGCCCCTGTGCATTCCTGGTGACGTCACCCAGCTGTGCTCCCTCATCTCCCGGAGGAAGCTCTGTCACAGTCAGGAAGGGGGAGGGCCCGGCGGGTGTGCAGAGGGATGGCACGGAGACAGGCTGCCTCTTGGCGCCTGAAGGAATGCATTCTGGCCTGGCCGAGTTTGGGGAGGGTCCCCAAGCAGGGTCACTTCCTGATGATCAGAAGGTGGACGCTGAGGCCTGAAATGCCCAGGCTAGAGATGAAAAATAATCCAACTGAATAAATAAATCACCAAAGAGAGCAGCAACCACCGTCTGCCAAGAAATTTAATCCTGAATGTGGAGAGGGTTGATGGGAGTGGGGGGACAAGGAGGGCTGAGGTTCTGAGAAGATTTAATTGGTGATAGGGCCCTAGAATATGTAAATAATCTCTTGGTTTCTGTCCTAAAAGGAGAAACAGATGCCAAGGACTCCAAGCTGAGCTTTCTTATGAAAATCACTAAGATCCCAGAATGCCATTTAAAATGTATATAATTTGATTGTTATCTCCCATAGGGAAGGGCTCCTTGCTCAAGGTTTCCTTTTACAACAGCACCCCTGCCTCATTGTAAGACTCAAGGCTCCATTTTCTGTCCCCTTTTCCCCCTTCCCCTCCTCCAGAGCCCTACAACCAGCTCAAGTTGGAGAGGGCAATGAAGAATTCAGTGTGGGGATCTGCCCTCTTAAGGTCTCAAAAGCCTGTGGTTAAACCTTTAACTCAAAAGACAATGGAAATAAGGTTAACAATTTCCAAGTCCAACCTCTGCTAAGAAATGTTCAGTGACAAGGAATCGGTTCCCTGTTTCTCCCTGGGCAGACAGTCCTATTCATTTGGACCTTATTGATTCTTAGGCTGCTCCCCCATATGCTGGATTACATTTGTCTCCTTAAAACTTTTTACTTTTGCTCCTTGGCACTACACAAACACAATGGGTCATTCTTTCTCATGGCAAGTCCTTCTAGAAGTGCTCTGGGTGGTCAGATACATTTGGACAGTTAAAGATAAGAAGTGAGGGGGTGACGTAGAAGGAGCTTGGGGGTGAGAAGAAGTCAGGACACCTGTGTTCTAAGTCCAGTTTTACTTCTTGAATGTTGAGGGCTTCAGTTTCTCCATCTTTAAAATGGGAAGACTGATGCCTGCCCTTTGCCAATGGGTTGAGGATAAAATGAGAAAGGGGAGACCATCTATTTTGGACGTAAAATAACCCCATAAAAGTGAGTTATAATTAAAACACCACCTGAACCCACAGAAGTGATAGGATTGGGCTGCATTTCCTCCCCTGCAAATTGAGGGGGTGGAAACTGGCATCTCCGGAGTTCTTCCAGCTCTGGTGGGCAAGAAGTCTCATGTAAATGGGAAGAGAACAGAGTGGGAGTTTTTCAGACCTGGGCAACTCCACAAGCACTGGCCCATTTGTCTGTGGCCAGGGTGGCTACTGTGAGCAGATAGGATATTTCCAGAAGTGCAGAGGAAGAGGGGATAGAATGGCAGGAGGAAGTACAGAAGGAGGCTCTTCTCATTTATTCAAGCGTTTGGCAAGCTCCCACTGCATGTAGCACACTGGACAAAGCTGTGTGCAGGAGAATTCCCCCAACAGTGGTAGGTTTGCCAATGGGCCACATAAGATGATTTTGCATGGTGTGGGAGGCTGAATATGTCCCCCAAAGCAATCCACATCCTAATCCCCAAAACCTGTGGATCTGTTATCTGACATAGCAAACGGTAACGTTGTAGGTATAATTGACATTCGTAATCAGTTATCCTGGACTCTCCAGGTGGGCCCAACATAATCACAAGTGCCCTGATAAGAGGGAGGTGGGAGGATCAGAGTCAGAGAAGGCCATGTGATGTTGGAAGCAGAAGTCAGCGTATGCAGGGTCATGAGCGTCTAGAAGCTGGAAAGGGTAAAGGGATAGATTTTCCCCCAGAGCCTTCAAAAGGAACACAGTCTCGCCAACTCATTTTGGACTTCTGACCTCCAGAACTGTAAGAGAAAAAAATACGTGTTGCTCGAAGCCACTAAGTCAGTGGCGATTGTTACAGCAGTCTTAGAAAATTTTCTATATCAATTGTTATCCAACTGTTTTAACTCTGTTAGAGCACACAGGCCAGGTAAAAGACACGCACATCTATATACAGAACAAGCACATCAACCCAATTTGATTCACCCAAGGTCTTTGCACAAGCTCTTCCCTCTGCCAGGAAAGCTCTCCCCCTAAATCATCACACAGCTCCCTCCTTTCACCTCTGTGATTTCTGCTCAAGCTTCAGGTCCTCAAGATTCTTTCCAGGCTCCTCTATCTAAAATTGTGCCATGCATCCCACCCCTCCTCCCTAGCTGTCCCAGTGTTTTTCAACCTGCAGGCTGCAATCCATTCCTAGACTGTACAACCCATCTAATGTAACACATAACCAGCATCTTCTAAAATAAAATAGAAAAGAAAATATCAGAATTTCACATAACGTATAATAAAGGCAAGTAGTGTTTCTTAACATTTTTATTTCTCTTTTGTGTATGCCTGTGTGTATATTGGGCTGGAATGTAAAATCAGTTTCTTACTATGAATCAAATATTTAATCTAATACATTACCCTGCTGAATTTTCTTCAGAGCAGCTGATGTTATCGGAAACTCTCTTCTGTATCTATTTATTCTCCATCTCCTCCAAGTAAATGCAATCTCCATAAGGGACAGATTTTGCCTGTTCCTTTTTTCCTTGCTGTATCCCCAGCACATAGAGCACTGCCTACATCCCATAGGCATACAATCAAGATTTGTTGAACAAATGAATGAATGAATTAATGAGCCCGTGATTTCGTGAATATTATTGTTTAGGACAGAAGCGACAGTTATTAAAAGTGAGTTAATTTAAAGGAACATATTAATTAAATAGTAATACAAGTATATAATACAAAAATCATGAAGATTATATTGAAATACTAAACTTGGGGGCAAAACTACTCTCTCCTCCTGTGGGGCCTTCAACCTAGCTAGCGAAACTAGCTCCAGAAGGGCTAAAGAACGGGTGAATCCTGTCCCAGAATGTTGGAGAGCACGTCCACCTCCTCTGGTTTCACCAATAAGAATCCCACAGCCCAGAGGGCAGAAATGATTTCTCCCAGGCCACCAAGTGGCCAGCTGCTGAAGCCACAGCAGAACCCCACATCCCACCTCCCGGGGACAAGCTCTCTCTCCTTTCAGCATGAATGACAGCTTTGGGCACACTGGGTACTCTCAACTCCAACACATGTGGGCCCCTGATTCCAAAAATCCAGGACAGGAAGGCGCATCCTAACTCTAGCCCCACCCTCCCTACCCCCTTCTCTCATCCAATGCTTTTTTTTCTCTCTTCTGCAACATACTGTTCAGGAATTTAGAGGCAGTGCCATGCGGTAGAAAGATACCCAGCTCAAGAATCAGACACAACTGGTTTCCAATAGGCCTGTGTCTATTCCTTACAACCAGGAAGTTCGGGCATGTTTCTTAACCTCTCTGAGCTTCACTTTCCTCATCTGTAAAATAGAGCTCATACATAAAATCTCTCTATAAAATGCCCAGAAGAAAATAAAGTCTCAGGAAATGTTGATTCTCTTATGCTTTCTGCCAAGGCACTTCTGCATTATTATTGTGGTTTCATCTTTAACCAGTGCCCACAGAGGGTGCGCTCTGTTCAGATGTCTTCAGTGACAAGCCGGCCAGGAGGCATCATCTTCCAGGGTCAGCCCCAGGCACTCCAGAACAGGTGTCCCTGCAAGGGGGCTCTGTCCTCCGAGGTGGAGGGCACTCATTTCAGTGCAATGAGACACTAAAGCAACCATGCAGGTGTCAGAACAGGAATGAGCGGCTCAGGAGTGGGACAGGCCCCCTTCTAGTGCTGAGGGTCCGATTTCCCCGTCCCTTTCCCACTAAGGTGCAGTCTAGCCAGAACCACAGGATGACCCTTGTGGGCTCCTTGCTCCATGAAACGAACATTAAAGCACATATTTCACAACTGCATTGGTATAGAGACAAAAGTCAGTATATCATAAAACATTTTCTTCGACCTAAAAGTTCATTTTTTTCTGATTTTAAAAGAAATTAAAATACATTCATGGGCCCCTAAAACTATTCTTACATGCTCTGAGCACTGCACCTGTGTGTGCTGCCCAAAGGATAACTCGGCCCTGCTCCAGCCTCCTTCTGCTTACCTGTTCCACAGGGCAGGCCAGCTCTGTGTTGCTTAGCTCTGACTTAGAAAGATTTTGTGTGTTGCTTTTGTTTGTTTGTTTACAGACAGGGTCTTGCTCTGTTGTCCATCCAGTGGCACCATCATGGCTCACTGCAGCCTTAAATTCCTGGGCCCAAGCAATCCTCCCACCTCCCCAGTAGCTGGGACTACAGGTGTGTGCCACCAAGATGGGCTAATTTTATTTTATTTTATTTTATTTTTTTTGTAGAGCTGAGGTATTTTTATCTTGCATAGGCTGGTCTCAAACTCTTGACCCTGAACGATCCTCCTTCCTCAGCCTCCCAAGGTGCTGGGATTACAGGTACAAGCCACCTCACCAGGTCTAAAGTTCTTTACAGTGAGAAAAATGTGTGTCCCTTGAGCTTCCACTCTCTTTGGCCCCAATCTTAAATACAGAGAAAAGAGAGCTCCTGTCATCCTGTAGGAGGTCAGCTATCTGTAGTGGGTGGAATGATGGCCCCCAAAGTTATGTCCATGTCCCAGATCATCTGAGTTTTACCATATTTGGAAAAAGGGTCTCCAAATATATAATTAAGGATCCCGTGGTGAAATCATCCTGAGATTATCCAGGTGGGCCCTAAATCCAATGACAATATACGTCTAAGAGACACACAGAGAAGGCACACTGGGAGAAGACAACACCGTGTAATGATGGAGGCAGAGATTGGAGTGATTCATCCTCAAGCCAAGCAAGGCCTGAAGCCACCAGAGGCTGGAAGAAGCA
>CAUYLG010036228.1:0-12470 GCA_963573385.1 Cacajao melanocephalus
GCATCACCATAATGAAGACTCTACATCAACTAATGGGCAAAACAGCCAGCTAGCATTAAATGGCAGTATCAAACTCACATATATCAATATTAATCCTAAATTTAAATGGACTAAATGCCCCAATCAAAAGACACAGACAGGTAAATTGGTTAAAAGGCTAAAATCCATCAGTATGTTGTATCTAGAACCAACTCAAATGCAAGGATAAACAAAGACTCAAAACAGAGGGATGGAGGAAGACATACCAACCAAATGGAGAGAAAGAAAAAATAAACAGAAGCTGTAATTTTCGTCTCTGATAAAACAGACTTTAAAGCAACAAAAGACCATAAGAAACAAAGAGGTACACCTATTTTAAAAGTGACCACGTAATTGGAAGTAAATCACTCCTCAGCAATTGCATAGCATTTCACAGGTTTAAATAAAATATTGGTTGGCTGCTCGTTTGTTATTTTCATCCCTTATTCCTTCCTGTCTCCATTGTTAAGCACAATTATTGGCATAAAAGAGGTGTTTAATGCCCATTTTTAGACTGCATTCTAGCCTGGGCAATAGAACAAGAATCCCATTCTCTCTCCCTCTTTCTCTTCCTCTTTCTTTCTCTCTTACATGCTTTTTTTTCTTTCTTTCACTCTTTCTTTCTTTCTTCTTTTCTCTTTCTTTCTTTAAAAAAAAAATCAATGAATCTAGAAGCTGTTTTTTTGAAAAGGTCAACAAAATAGATAGACTGCTAGCCAGACTACTAAAGAAGAAAAGAGAGAAGAATCAAATAGATGCAATAAAAAAATGATAAAGAGGATATCACCACCAACCCACAGAAATACAAATTACCATCAGAGAACAGTATAAACACCTCTGCGCAAATAAACTAGAAAATCTAGAAGAAATGCATAAATTTCTGGACACAAACACTCACCCAAGACTGAACCAGGAAGAAGTCGAATCCCTAAATAGACCAATAACAAGTTCTGAAATTTAGGCAGTAATTAATAGCCTACCAACCAAAAAAAGTCCAGGAGCAGATGGGTTCACAGCTGAATTCTACCAGAGGTATAAAGAGGAGCTGGTACCATTCCTTCTGAAACTAGTCTAAACAATAGAAAAAGAGGGATTCCTCCCTAACTCATGTTATGAGGCCAGCATAATCCTGATACCAAAACCTGGCAGAGACACAACAAAAAAAAGAAAATTTCAGGCCAATATCCCTGATGAACATTGATGCGAAAATCCTCAATAAAATACTGGCAAACCAAATCCAGCAGCACATCAAAAAGCTTATCCACCATGATCAAGTCAGCTTCATCCTTGGGATTTATGGCTAGTTCAACATATGGAAATCAATAAATGTAATCCATCACATAAACAAAACCAAAGACAAAAACCACATGATTATCTCTATAGATGTAGAGAAAGCCTTCAACAAAATTCAACAGCCCTTCATGCTAAAAACTCTCAATACACTAGGTACTGATGGACCATATCTCAAAATAATAAGAGCTATTTATGACAGACTCACAGCCAATATCATACTGAATGGGCAAATACTAGAAGCATTCCCTTTGAAAACTGGTACAAGACAAGAATGCCCTCTGTCACACTCCTATTCTACATAATATTGGAAGTTCTGGCCAGGGCAATCAGGCAAGAGAAGGAAATAAAGCGTATTCAATTAGGAAAAGAGAAAGTCAAATTGTCTACGCAGATAACATGATTTTATATTTAGAAAACCCCAACATCTCAGCCCAAAATCTCCTTAAGCTGATAGGCAACTTCAGCAAAGTCTCAGGATAAAAAAAATCAGTATACAGGCCAGGTGCTATGGCTCACTTCTGTAATCTCAGCACTTTGGGGGACGAAGGTGGGTGGATCACCTGAGGTCAGGAGTTAAAGATCAGCCTGGCCAACATAGTGAAATACAAAAAAATTAGCTGGGCATGGTGACATGTGCCTATAATCCCAGCTACTCAGGAGGCTGAGGCCTGGGCAACAAGAGTAAGACTCCGTCGCAAACAAATAAAAAAAGAATCAATATACAATAATCACCAATAATCACAGGCATTCCTATACACCAATAATAGAGAGCCAAATCATGAGTGAATTTTCATTCACAATTGCTACAAAAAGAATAAAATATCAAGGAATACAACTTACAAGGGATGTGAATGACCTCTTCAAGGATAACTACAAACCACTGCTCAAGGAAATAAGAGAGGACAAAAATAAATGGAAAAACATTCCATACTCATGGTTAGGAAGAATCAATATCATGAAAATGGCCATACTGCCCAAAGTAATTTACAGATTCAATGCTATCCCCATCAAGCTACCAATGACTTTCTTCACAGAATTGGAAAAAAATACTTTTAATTTCATATGGAACCAAAAAAGAGCCCACATAACCATACAATCCTAACCAAAAAGAATAAATCTGGAGGCTTCATGCTATCTGATTTCAAACTATACTACAAGGCTACAGTAACAAAAGCAGCATGGCACTGGTTCCAAAACAGATATATAGACCAATGGAACAGAACAGATGCCTCAGGAATAACACCACACACCTAAAACCGTGTGCTCTTTGACAAACCTGATAAAAACAAACAATGAGGAAAGGATTCCCTATTTAATAAATGGTATTAGGAAAACTGGCTAACCATATGTAGAAAGATTTGGAACTATCCCAAATGTTACCATTGATAGACTGGATAAAGAAAATGTGGCATATATACACCATTTGGCACATATACCCCATGGAATACTATGCAGCCATAAAAAAGGATGTGTTCAGGTCCTTTGCAGGGACATGGATAAAGTTGAAAACCATCATTCTCAGCAAACTAACACAAGAATAGAAAACCAAACACCATATATTCTCACTCATAAGGGGGAGTTGAACAATGAGAACTCATGGACACAGGGAGGGGAGCATCACACACTGGGGCCTGTCGGGGGTTAGTGGGAACAGGGGAGGGATAGCATTAGGAGAAATACCTAATGTAGATGATGGGTTGATAAGTGCAGCAAATCACCATGGCACGTATATACCTATGTGACAAACTTGCACATGTACCCCAGAACTTAAAGCATAATAAAAATGAAAAAAACAAATAAAACAAAAGAAAACCAATCAAAACAAAGAAACAAAAAATAACCGGAAGTAGTGGTATACACCTGTAGTCCCAGCTACGCAGGAAACCAAAGGAGGATTGCTTGAGCCTTAGAGGTCAAAACTGCAGTGAGCCTGGATAACAGAGTGAGAATAAGAAAAAAATAGAAAGACAGACCTTGCCCATGTTTTTAAAATTGCCTTTTTGTAATAACTTAAAAATAAAAAAGACTTCTGTTTCTTTCAATCCTGAATGATTGTTAAATCACAAAACAAAAATCTATAGCTCTTCAGATGGTAGAACTTTCTCCTTTAATGTGTTAATACCATCAAATACATTAATATGCAACCTAACAGTAAACAGACTTTGCATTATTGGGATAAATTTTATGTGAAATGCAGCCACATTCTGCTTTGTCCAACCTCAGTTATAAATCACTGGGAATTAACAATTAGCACCACCCCTTTTCAAGTTCTCTTTTCCCCTTCTGTCCTTTTGAAAGAGAGTCTTCAGAGCCTTTACCTGCACCTGCATCATGGCTTCTTCTCTGGTGCAAATCCGACAACTGAAATTATTATTTTTTTGTTTTTTTGTTTTGTTTTGTTTTGTTTTTTTGAGATGGAGTCTCGCTCTGTCACCCAGGTCGGAGTGCAGTGGCACAATCTCAGCTCACTGCAACCTCCACCTTCCAGGTTCAAGGGATCCTCCTGCCTCAACTTCCCGAGTAGCTAGGACTACAGGCACACACCACCACACCCAGCTAAGTTTTTGTATTTTTAGTAGAGACTGAGTTTTACCATGTTGGCCAGGACGGTTTCCATCTCTTGACCTGGTGATCTGCACGCCTCGGCCTCCCAAAGTGCTGGGATTATAGGTGTGAGCCACTGCGCCCGGCCCCCACCACTGAAATCTTTTGTGAGATTTCTGATCTATTCAGCATTTGTGGACTGTAAGTACTCCTTTAGCTTCCTACTGTTCTGCTGCCTTTATGCTCATGGCTTCCTATCCCTCTATTCCTTGATCCCAGACCCCTCAAGGCTCCTTTCAACATGAAGTTCCCCATGTTCACCACTGTCCCTATGCTCCTTCTGGGCCAGTCAAAATGCTCCCAGCCTCCAAATGATGATTCTAGCCCTCTGAAAGAAGGTGTCGGTTTTTCTCGTGGTAGAGAAGCAGCTTCTCCTTCTCTGTATTTTAGTCTTTTGATAAAATTTCACCAAAAATAAAAATATTAATAAAATATTGTGTGCTTAAGAATTAAAGGTCTTTTAGTGCTTTTACACCTTCTTCCTTACATATAAAACTCTCTAGGCTTTCTGGGTAATGGGGGGGTCAAGCTGTTTCCTTGAACTATCAGATATTATCATTTAGTCTGATTCATGGAGAGCTCCCTTTGCTTGGTCTATTTGTGATTTGTTTCTATCACTCAATCCCACCCATGCAGTTATTGAGAGAGTCTATCTTATCCCAGACAATAAGCTCTGAGAGAGTGGAAACCATGCATACATCTTTGGTGCATATATCTTCCTATTTATCAAACAGACTCCTATTTTTATACCAAGTATGTATACTGTGCAAGATCTTTCTAAGGTGTCTGCATGGCCATATTAGTGCTTGTGTATCACTGAAAGTCCCCTGAGGAAAGAAAGAGGTTACCTAACTCAAACTGCCAAGCATATCTGACTTCATCTCCTACCCTGCCAGGGAATCATGTTATGCCATATGAAATTCAGTGAAGAGTGTGTGTGTGTATGTGTGTGTGTGTGTGTGTGTGTGAGAGAGAGAGAGAGACAGACAGACAGACAGACAGACAGACAAAGAGAGTTGATGGGAAATGGATAGCAGCAGCAGAAATAAGTTGAACATAAAACCAAATCTAGTATATTAAAATAAAATATTATTTTTTAAGTCACAAGCTCTCAGCTAGGGATGATTTTACCCCTAGAGGATTTTGAGCAATATCTGGAGATGCTTTTTACATTCATGACTGGAAGGGTGCTACTGGCTTCTGGTGAGTAGAAATAAAGAATGTTGCTAAACATTATGAAGCACCGAACAGTCCCCACTACAAAGGCTTATTTCACCCAAAATATCAATAGTATCAAGGTTGAGCAACCCTGCTCTAGGTGAATCATGGACGTTCTCACACATCCTGCAAGTTTATATTCAGGCTAATATAAATGGAACATTAATGATATACCGCACATAGGAAGATGTATGCATGGTTCTCACACTCACAGAGCTTATTGTTTGGGATGAGATCGACCCTCTCAATAATTCAGTGGGATTAAGAATGATGAAAGCTACAATGGAAGTAGGATACAATATCTATTAAAAAAAAAAGGAGGAAATATTCAAAAGTCCTAAATAAGAGTTAAATAGTATTTTATTCACTGTTTGCATCAATATTTACAGTAAAATCTCATTGATACAATGGTGCTTTATTCTAAATAGCATAATTCAAAGAAAATTATACTCTTTGGCCAACTAAATGTAACATTGTTAGCTAATAAACAGTTGCAATAATCCAAACCACTTCCCTTCCCTTCCCTACCTCTCCACCTCTCCCCTCCCCATGCCATTCCATGCCTTTGTCCTCAGAATGTGGAATTAGTTTTTAGACCTAATGCAGAGAAAATAATTTCTGTTTTAGACAGGAAAACATGTTTTTTTGCAAATCCAAGCTATAAGGCTATAAGATGTTTCTTATTATTCATTTTTCTCCTCCTTTATCTGCAGGGAAATATTCTCTCTCTTTTTTCTCACTCCTAAAAGCTCTTACATTGCCATTAACATCTGTTTACATTGGCAATAAATAAAATGCATCTGCAGGGATGAAGATACACTGATATGTTTTCAAACTTTATGACTTTTCTCCTAGTATTTGATCATCATAATATGCACTTTCTGCTATGATCCAATTAATCTTAAACACAATACCAGGCATGAAGACTGTTTGGTTTTAATTTACTAGTTTATAACTAGTGGTATCTTCTCTTTGGGTATTGCTCTGCACCTATAAATTATTTGGTAGCAATTATCTCTTAAAATGCATCCAAATGCTTTTCACTTGCTTCTTGAATTCCAAGTAAGTCTTCAGTTGAGATATTCCTAAGAACTTATTTTAATGTTTGTTTTGTTTCTTCCTCTAACAGAGAGATACATGTATAATTTTTTTTTTTTTTTTTGGCCTGCAGTATGTTGGGAGCTTCCCTGACCAAAAATAACAACATTTGTAAACAATTTGATATATCTCATTCCTTTGCAAATTAAAAAATACGAGTTTAAAATTCAAAACTTCTTGATAATATCAAATTAATCAGGTAAGCTGTTAAAAATCACAATTTAAATGAATCGACTTTGTGAGGAGTTGGAAACTAGGTTAGGTATTGTAAATCTTAGATGTGTGGGCCACAGACATTGCTGCTTCAATAAACAGATGAATCTGTAAGAGTCAATGGGCTGAAACAGGAAGAACAAATGCGAGTTTTTTCAACAGTGAGTCCTGTCTTTGATTCTCAATGTGTCTCTTATCAACTGTGTTGCTATAGATTCTTCACTTTTCTAATCCCAAGGTTCCTTTACTGTGAAAAGGATAATATTCCTACCTTGAAGGGTTGTTATGCAAATTAAAAGTAAAGACAATGACTCTGCTACATTTTATTTTCTGAGCTTTAGCCTGTATTATCTAATTTTATTTTCACAAACTATTATTGTGTACAAGAAATGGCATTACAGAAAAATTAAATAATTTGCCTCTAGTCTTCACAGATGTTAAGAATTAGGATAAAGAACAAATTTGGCCGGGCACAGTGGCTCACACCTGTAATGCCAGCACTTTGGGAGGCCAAGGCGGACAGATTACATGAAGTCAGGAGTTCAAGACTAGCCTGGCCAACATGGGAAACCCCGTCTCTACTAAAAATACAAAAATTAGTTGGGCATGGTGACACACATCTGTAGCCCCAGCTACTCAAGAGGCTGAGGCAGGAGAATCACTTGAAACCAGGAGGCGGGGATTGCAGTGAGCCAAGATCATGCCACTGCACTCCAGCCTGGGAAACAGAGTGAGACTATCTCAAAAACAGAAAAAAAAGAACAAATCCAAGCAATGTGGATCAGAGCTTATATTTATAATTATTGCATATTTAATAGACACTGAATAAATAGCAGCTATGATTATTGTAAGAAAGCATGAAACCTATTTAAGATGTGTTTAAAATTATCATGGGCAGATTATTCAATGTGATCTAATGGCCTAAAATATTACAATCAATGTAACCTCTTTTATTCTTGTACATTATGGTTAAATATACTAGAAAACTCTACCATAGGCTTCCATTTACCCTACAACTCCTATTAACAATAGAATATGTTGACAGCTGAACCTATGTTAGAATGGGTGATTAAAGTGGGTATATTTCCGCTTTCCTGTATGCATTTAGCCTCAGAATGAGTTTCTAAACTAAATTTGCTTTCCTTAATTATCTAAATCAATTGTTTGAATGGCAGGATAGCTACACAATAGCAGCACAACTTCACACTTAATTTTAATTAGCTAAACATAAAGTGATTGGGTTGGCAGCCGAACAGATGGAAAATTTGTAATATTAAACTCACACTGACCCAAATGTTGAAGGCCATTAAACAAAAAAGTCTGTCCCTTTTTCCCCTCTACTCCTGAAAATTAATATATAGATTTCTCCATGAAATGCCTATCAGACCTTGTTGATCTACCTACATTTTAAATAGTGCATGAACAATGGGGCTTAGGCAAGCTTGCAGTGCAATACACAACACCTGTTCACAGACTTAGTAATATAGCATGCCAATTGTCGTAAGTAATTTCATATCTCTGAGTTTTCAAAGTGATAATGAGCATAGGAATATCTTTATAAGTAGTGCAATGGAAAAAAAAAATTTAAAATGAGGCATTATTGGATGCTGCAGGAAAAGTCTACCATCCAATATTCCAAGAAGCCTTACCATATGATAGTCATTACATTAGTAAATCTGCCAAGAATTAGATACATGCCCTCATATTTGCTATCTCAGTAATTTTACATTTTAGGATCCATGTTTGTCAGACAGGGAAATATCCTATTAACCAATATCACAGGAACAATATGGTAATTTCATTAATGTGCAGTGAAAAATCATTGTTACTGGAATCAGAATACTCTAGTTCAGAGGTTAGCAAATTTTCTGTAAAAGGTCACATCGATAATAAACATTTTAGGCTTTGCAGCCACATCATCTGTTGCACCTAGCCAACTCTGCTTTTGTAAATAGGGGCACAGCCATTTACAATACATAAACCAATGATCAAGGCTATGTTCCAAATGAACTTTACTTATGAACAAAAATTTGAATTTTGTATGATTTTCATCTGTTACAGAATGCAATAATTGTGGGGGTTCTTTCTTCCAATTATTTCAAAAGGTAACAATGATTCTTAGTTTGTGTACTATACCCCCTGAAAGAAACAATAGGTGGGCCTTAGTTTGCCAACCCCGCCTCTAACATAAACTCAAGGAATTCACTTACAAATGAAGTGACCATATATTTTACTGTTCAAATCTGAATACTTTAGAGTGAAAAGATGCTCTAAGCTAAGGAAAATTACATACAATATTTTCTTTCTTTCTTTTTTTTTTTTTTTTTTTTTTGAGATGGAGTCTTGTTCTTTTGCCAGGCTGGAGTGCAGTGGCACGATCTCAGCTCACTGCAACCTCTGTCTCTCAGATTCAAGCAATTTCCCTGCCTCAGCCTCCTGAGTAGCTGGGACTACAGGCACGTGCCACCACATCCAGCTAATTTTTTGTATTTTAGTAGAGACGGGGTTTCACCATGACCAGGACGGTCTTGATCTCTTGACCTCATGATCGGCCCACCTCAGCCTCCCAAAGTGCTGGGATTACAGGTGTGAGCCACTGCTTGAGGAGACAAGTTCTTAAAAGAGATAAAAATAAAGCAGCAATTCTTTCTGTATTATAGATATAAGAAGAAAAATAATCAAGTACATTTCTGGTTTCCAATTTAGCTGAAGAAAGTATTAATGATTACTTTTCTAATAAGTATATTTTTGAAACATTTATAAGACTAAAAAGACAAATAGCAAATAACTAATATCCAAATATCATTTTTATTTATCATCTGATTAGTAAAATATAATACACTCAGATTAATATTGTTTTGTTTTGTTTTTTTGAGACAGAGTTTCAGTCTTTTTGCCCAAGTTGGAACACAATGGCTCGATCTTGGCTCAACACAACCTCCACCTCCCAGGTTCAAGTGATTCTCCCACCTCAGCCTCCCAAGTAACTGGGACTACAGGCATGCATCACCATGCCTGGCTACTTTTTGTATTTTTTGTAGAGATGGAGTTTCACCATGTTGGCCAGGCTGGTCTCGAACTCCTGACCTTAGGTGATCTACCCACTTTGGCCTCCCAAAGTGCTGGGATTACAGGTGTGAGCCACCACACCTGCCATCAGACTAAATATTCTTAGTGCACTGTCATGATGCTAAATCAGTTCGGAAAAATGTGTCTAGGCAATTTTGTCATTTGTTGTGTGGATGTCAGAGTGTACTTACAAATACATGGAAGGAATAGTCTACTACACACCTAAGCTATATTGGATAGCCTATTGCTCTTAGGCTACAAACCTGTGCAAAATGTTACTGTATGGAATATATTGGACAACTAGAACAAAATTAAGTATCTGTGTATTGAAATATATATAAACATAGAAAAGATACAGTAAAAATATGGTCTTTGAGGCCACCGTCATATATGCAGTCTGCCATTGAGCAAAATATCTTTATACATTGCATGACTGTAATAGAACAATCTTTTTTAATTCATGGAAAAAATAACTTTAAAAAAACTTTTTAAAAGTTATTCCAGAGACTGCTGGCCAAGATGGCTGAGAGAAGCCAGCATTGGAATGTAGCTCCCAGCAAATGAGATGCAGAGGGCTAGAGGACTCCACAATTCCAAATGAGGTGCCAGGTTTGTGTCTATGGGACTGATGAGGCACTGAAATTAGGCCCAATGAAGGAGCCTCAGGGCAAGAGCCACCCAGGGGGACAAATCAAGTTGGGGGGGTTATCTGCACTTGAAACATGCAGCCAGCTTGGAGAGTCAGGGGACTTAACCCCCTCGGTGCTCTGTTTTGGATTCTGTGCTTACCTCATCCCTCCTGCTACCCATGGTCCACGAGAGCCCTGCCAGATGGTGGGGCACCATGGGTAGTCGATGCAAATCTGAGCAGTGGCTAGCGCCCAGCTGGCCAAGTTGTCACAGGGATCTGGGCAGGACTAATGTCAGCAGGACAGACCATCCCACAGAGGGAAGCAGAGTTGAAAGCAGGGAAACAGACCATAAGGCCTGGCAGGCCCCACCTCCACAGAAATCAAACTGAAGCCCTCACTAGAGAGCTTGGCATCAAATACACCAGCCTGACCCAACCAGGAAGATCCAGGTGGGGAAGGAGAGACACCATTGGGAAGGCAGGGCCAATCTTACCTGCAAACAAACTCCAGGGAAGGACCACCCACCCAAAAACCTGACTGAACCCAAGAGAGCCCAGCAATGCCCTCTACAGGCCAAAAAAGATACAGCTAAAACCTCAACAGAAGAAACGTCCACTAAGAGACTCCTCCTGAAATCACCAACTTAAAAGATTAAAGGGAGATAAATCCAGGAAGATAGGAAAAAAACAGTGCAAAAAGGATGAAACCATCAAAGAACAGAACACCTCTTCTCCTCCCAGGGATCACAACTCCTCAACATCAAGGGAACAAAAAGACAGAAAATGAATCTGACAAATTGACAGAAGCAGGCATCAGAAGGTAGGTAATAAAAACTTCTCTGAGTTAAAAGATCATGTTCTAACCCAATGCAAAGCAATTAAGAATCTTGAAAAAAGGTTAGACGAAATGCCAACTAGAATAACCATCTTAAAGAAGAACATAAACAACTTGATGGAGCTGAAAAACACAGCACGAGAACTTCATGAGACATACACAAGTTTCAACAGCCTAATTGATCAAGCAGAAGAAAAGCACGGAGGGTGAGTGGATGCCACATTTCCAGATGGATTTTTATTGCCCACAGACCAGGAGATTCCAAGGCAGAGGAGCCCCATGGGTCACCAGCACAGCTGTTTTGGCCAGTGCGGCTGTTTTGGCCAGCGCAGCTGTTTTGGCCAGCACAGCTGTTTGGCTGGTGCGGCAGTTCTCTGCACAAATACAAGGGTACAGGCGCCGTTTTAGCTGGCAATTGGAGTTCCTGGGATACAGAGTCACCCATACAACTGATAAAAAAAAAAGGGGGGAGAGTGAAACAGGGAGCCAGGCAAGGAGACTCCCAGGCAAAAAAGCACCACAAATCTCAACGCGGCTGTTTCAGCCGGCACAGTAGGTCGCTGCATGGGAAATCACACAGATCCCGGCACCTTTTCAACAGGCGACTGGAACACCTGGGACACAGAATCACCTGTTCAACTCAAAAAATTAAGGGCTCTGAGGCAGGGAGCCAGGTGATCAGGCTTGGCTGATCCCACCACCACAAAAAAGCAGCAATCTGAAATGCTCTGGATCGAGAGTTTCACAGCAAGCACAGCTGAACCCAGGACGGTCCAGCTCTGTGGTGGAGGGGCGTCCGCCATTACCGAGGCAGTCCTCCACTACTGAGGTAGTCTGCAATTGCTGAGGCAGCCCGCCATTGCCGAGGCAGCCTGCCATTACAGAGAGAGTCTGCCATTAAAGAGGTGGGCCGCCATTGCTGAGGCAGTTCTAACTATACCTGTATAAACAGGACTGCAGAGAAGTTCACACAGCAGCTAGACAGAGCCCACAGCTTTTCAGCAAAGCCTCTGTAGGCAGACAGTGACTAGGCTGCCTCCTGGCTGGGCAGGGCAGCCTGAAAAAAGGCAGCAACACAACAGAAACTCATAAATAAAGCCCTAAATCCCTGGGACAGAGCACCTGGGGGGAAAAAAAAAAAAGGGAGTTTATGAGTTCTGCTGCAGCAGACTTAAATGTACCTGCCCAGCAGCTCTGAATGAACAATGGAGCTCACAGCTCAGCACGTGAGCTCCTATAAAGGACACACTGTCTCCTCAAGCAGCTCCCTGACCCCCGTATATCCAAAGAGTCACCTCATAAAGGAGAGCTCAGACTGACATCTGGTGCGTTTCCCTCTGGGACAAAGACAGCAGAAGAAGAAACTGGCAGCAACCCTTACTGTTCTGCAGCAGCTGCAGGTGATCCCCAGGCAAGCAGGGCCTGGAGTGGACCTCAGCAGTCCTACAGCAGAGGGGCCTGAATGTTAGAAGGAAAACTAAGAAACAGAAA
>CAUYLG010036230.1:0-75729 GCA_963573385.1 Cacajao melanocephalus
AGAGAGAGAGAGAAAGAGAGAGTGTGTGTTACTGTGTTGCCCAGGATGGATGGAGTGCAGTGGCATGGTCATACATACAGCCTCAAACTCTTGAACTTCTGGGCTCAAGCAATCCTCCCATTCTTTCCAATGCCCTGGCCCCACAGTGCCCACAATGGTACCTAACCCCAAAGCAAAAGTCCCGTAGTACCAGCTATTCCACCGGGGTGGACAAGTCAGAGCCCAAACCCTGCAGAGAACCTCATTCACCAGGTAACTTCTGAGCCTCATCTCCCCCACCTAAAACATAGAAACAGCTTCCCCCAGGGAGGCCATTAGGAGGAAGGAACATACACTTTGAACAAATAGCCACCATACCTTTACCCAAACTCCTCTGCTCCGGGCCCAGACCCTGCTGTCCCCAGGCAGGAATACAGCATCAGGCTGGCTCCATGCTCCTCTACCTCATCCCCCAAAGAAGGAAATCACTGGGGAAACCCAATCTCTTCTCCATCCAGGGTGGCTCTGGGTTACAAGCTCTCTTGGTAGGGCGTGCCTGGAAGTGACAGGGTCAGAGAGACCAGCATCCTGGAGATGGGGTATGCAACACTTTAGAACACAGCTTGGCCATAACATCCAGAGCACTCACTGTGCCCAGGACCAGCCTCGGCATCCCATGAAGCAAGGTGGGAAGGATGCCCACTGACAGGGTCTGTGCAGTTGACAGGCGTCTCCCAACAGATGTTCAAATGGTTGCTTTTTCTACAGTTCCATTAACTCTTTTTCTTTCTGAGTATTCCTAACCACCACAAACTGCAAGAATACTGTCTGCAGCTCCCTGGAAGCTCTAGTTCACACCTGCCCAGAAAATACCACCATCCTACTCTCATCACACACGCTGGCTTCGTGGAAATCCTCAGGAGTTAACAGAAGAGGAGCAGGGATCATGGAGATCCCAAATCTTGGATCCTGCTACCTTCAGTCCTATCGTGACCAAAGGCCCAGCCTCCCTTGTCTCTGTACAAACTTTTGCAAAGAAAAAACTTGGTTTCTTTCTAAAAACCCCTAGTTTCTCCTCCCCCTCCCTCTGCGCAACCTCATGCCCCCAGCCTGGCCTTGTGATGCCTGGTAAGCAGGTAACATGCAATCTAGGGCCCTGAGCCAGCAGACAGGCCCAGCCTTCAGGCTGAGAAGGCAGCTGGAGAGGTAGGCCGGGGCACAAGGAACAGTATGTGGGTGTACATGTTATATTGCCACTTATGCATATAACACAGACACAGTTCACACATCAACAGCTGCTCAGAAAGGGACCAGCAGATAGCTGCCCTGGCGCCTCTAAGGAAGGACAGGCAGCTTCCACCAGAAATCTACATGTGCATGTGCTGGAAAAGATGAAGGCTGGCGGTCGGGAAGGCCCATCTCCCAGGGGTGCAGGCCCATCTGTCTGCCTGATCCCAGGCAGCAGGATTGCAGAAGCCACCTGACAGCGAGGGAAGGTTTCTCTTCTCATGGCTGGGGGCAGCTTGGCGCAGCTGACCCCTGCTGGCCAAGTGAGGCACTGCATGCAGCCGCAGACCCAGCTTCCGTCTTCTGGAGTTTCCTGACTCCTGATGTTTTAGGGAACAGTCCTTTTCATATGCTGGAGGTACACACTGGGGCAGCTAAAATTTTTATTCTGTTGTCAAGGGGCAAGATGCCAGCCTGGCAGTGCCAAGGAGTTGAAGGGCCCAGCACTGGTGGCCCCAGAACTGTCTGTTCAGTCTGTGCAGCGAGCACCAGAGCCTTGCCTGTCCGTGCAGGAGGGAAGCCTGTGCTCCACCTTGTGCTCAGCTCAAGAGGCCCAGCAACCTCAGGAGGACTTGGCTGCAGGTCTGAATTTCTTTCCTTTGTGCTTGAAGCTGTGCAGTGGGTTCTGGGACTTCACTCTCTATGGAGGCAATCACAGGTCAGTTGGAATCAGGCTGACAGACTATCCGCCCACCCAAACTGAAAAAGACACAAAGGGAGCCATGCCAGCACCTGGCCAACAAGACCAGAAGGTGCTGCAGACAATGAAAGGGGAAGGGCAGCTGGGCAAAGCAAAGCAGGGCCTGCAGGTGGCTGCAGAGATATCCCTAGCCCACACCAGATTTTGTCCCAGCCACCAGATTTTTGGGGAGCAGTTCTTGGGTGCCCTCTCTCCCACTCGCTAGGGCAAGGTGCCTACACATTCTGGTGATGACAAAAGAGCAGGCGGGGAGGAGTCCTGCAGCTGTCCCCAAGGCGCCAGGGGCTGTACCTTGGCCTTCCTACAAGAGGAAGATGGCTTCTTCCGCTTCTTGTGAGGGCGCACCAGGCCACGAAGAGCAGGAGGAACTGGAAGAGATGCTTGCCTGAGCAGTGGGCGCACCGCTGCTGTTCCCACCCCTGCCCTCCCACTGATTCTGCAGCAAATTCTTGAATTCTGACCCAACTGGCAGCCTACGACACACAACTATTCATTATCACATCTGCACAGGGCCAGGAGAATGTAAGCATATTAGACTTCCACTATCTCAGTTGCTTTCCTGTATTGTTTAGACTTGTTTCAATAAACATGTAACAAGAAAGAAAAAGACAGACATCCTTATAGAAAGAAAATGTAGCTGCAATAAAGATCAACAGGTAGTTTCTTCACCTGTGGCCCATTACTACCGATTCAGTGGGCCCCACATCCCAGCTGCACCTGATCTGGGCTGTATCTTCACCTTGCCTACCTCATGGACTCCCCCAGGCCAACCACACCTGGGCCCTCCCTTTCAAGTGTCAAACATCCCACCTCCTGACACCTTTCCACCTTCTCCTGGCTCTTCTAAACCTCCTGGCCACACCTTGGCAAGTGACTCTGCTATAGGAGCTGACAAGGTTCCTCAGGCCAAAGCTCCGGCCTCACCCCCTCCCTCCCTCACTACTGCCCTCCTCACATCTCAGGCCAGGACCTAGACTGGGGTCTCCTCCAGCTCACTGTCCTGTGGGAACCTGGCCCCCAGCACTTTCTCTCTGGCATTTTCACACTCCCATTTCTTCTAGATCCTTCCTTTCCCAGTGCCCAGGCATTTCCTGCCCTGGAACATTCCATCTCCACTCTCTCTCACCTCCACAGCAGCAACACCAGTCACTGGCTGGCTGCAGGTCCAGACTGAGCAGACCCTGTGGCACTGGGAAGGTTCCTGCACTGGCTGCCCAGAGCCTCCTCTCCACCACTCTTCTCCTTTAACCCATTTTAGGCATAAAAGTCACACATACTCATTACCAAAAACACCTCCTATGAGACACTGAAAGAAGTCATCACCTAGAGCCTGCCTAAGATGAGAAGTGCCCAGCTTTAACGGTCACGTAAAGCTCTCGCCTGGGCTGCACCACAGAAACTAATCCCAGGGTCCTGACCTCACGCCTGGCAACCCCTGCACCTCTCGCACCACCACTGGCTCTTCTTTTGCCACCTCATCTGTTTTGGCTTTATAGTGTCTGTCTCCCTGTTGACTGTTCTTACCTAGACTCCACAGATACCTTGGCCTTGACTTTAGCGGCTGCTAATCCTGAGTCTTTTGCAGCACAGGTGGCTGTCTCTGCCTCCTGCCCGTGACTCTTTCCCAAACCCGTTCACTCCCTTCCACCCGTAGATAGCCATTCAGCCCAGCCCTGGAGACCACCTGGCCTGAGATCCTGGGTCTGCCACCCACTCTGCACTACCTCAACTTCCTCATCTCCAAAATGGAGACTGCAACAGCTAAGCCGTGGGACCAGGCAAACAAGTTTACAAACACAGGGGTGTGCCTATTTATGTGCTCGCATGCGGCCCAGGTCTCCAGGTCTTATTCTGCCTGACCCATCCCAGCACCAAGCACAGGCACTAACACAGCAGTGGAGAAATTAACGCCACTTCCCCGGCCTGCTGCCTCCTGCCCTGTCAGGCCGCACTCACCCAGGTAGTCAGGAACATGGCCCAGGTGCGGCTTCACCACTGCGGGGTGCAAGGGCAGGTCATGCCGCAGTAGCTGGAGGTCCCTGGGGTTGTCTTCAAAGTATGTCTACCAGGGAAAGAGTGAGAGCCACAGTCAGCACCTTTCTTGTGTGACTCCACAGACTGAGCTTTCCAAAGGATAACACAGTGATGTGTTTTAAAAGTCATGAGGCAGCTGCCTATGTGCATTTCTCACACCTCCTGGAGTGGATGTTTCCATTCTTCCTTCCCCATGACACACACGGCAGCACCCTGAACCCCTTTTTGCTGGGCATCATCTTACAGACTGTTTCATATGGACACACAACCAACCTCTTTCCTTCTCATGTAACTTTTGGCTCTGGATGCACCTTAGTTTACCTAGTAAGCCCCCTATGGTGGCACCGGGCTGTTTCCATCTTTTGGTTCCTTGATAATGCCGTGATGAACCCAGGCACATGCGTGGCCATGCACATTCACAAGTGTGACCAAGATTAAGTTTCAGAAGTGGAATTTTGGGTGAAAGGACACGTGAGCTCGTAATTCTGCTGGACACTGAGTGTCCACCACGTGGTGCCAATTCACCACCAAGCAGAACAGACTAGCTTCCTTCTATGATTCTGGGCCCACTGCCTCCCTTTCCATGCCAAAGGCCAGAAAACTGCCCAGTTCTCTGCTTCTCACCACTCAGAGCTCAGCCAGTCTCCAAAAAGGCAGCCACCTAAGATTTGTCCCCTCCTCACTTCCCATCCCCTCACCTTGAGCTTCTCAGAGTGCAGAAGCTCCTCCTTGATCTCCTTCAATCTCGCCTCCCGAATGGCCTGCTTAGTCACTGAGCGCATGGCATCCTGGGGGTGGACACTGGAGGTCAAGATAGTGAGGCTGCCCCAAATCCTCCCTCACACCTGGATGCTCAGCAACAGGGTACAATCCCTGGGCCACAGCCCCTCCGCCCCCACTCCTCTCCCCACTGCAGCAGCTCACCCTGCAGCGATAGCGGAAGCCCTCGATCTCCTCCATCCGGAACTGGTAGGGGAGCAGAATGGGGCCCCTGTTCTCTGTAGAGAAGAGAGCAGCGAGGGTCCCACAGGCTGAGGCCTTATGACAGGGTCTTCATTGGAGGCCTCCTGCACCTTTTTCTTGGGGCAAAGCAGCAGGGGACCCACCGCCTTCCTGGGATGCCGAATATGCAGCTTAGCTGTACCCGGGGCTCTTATAATGACCCATCTGTCCCTGTGTGTGGATGGGGGTGGCCTGTGCGGCCCCAAGCCCAAGAACCCATCACCCACTCTCTTCTCTCCCAAGGAGTACCCCATGGTATTCCTCGGGAGTCAAGGCACCCCATGGTGATGGCCACAGACAGCAGTCCAGGACCACTTAGCACCCTAGGCTCAGGTGCTGTCCTGAGCTGTCACAGCAACACGTCAGGTCACTAAATGCTCAGGAGGCAGACAGTAAACACGACTTTGGACAAATTACCTCAATTTGTTCATATCTCAAGGGGGACAATGCCTGCCACTCAGGACAGAACAAGGATGGATGGTGGAAGTGGCCTGTCATACTATCTTGTGACCTCTGTCATCATAATCATGGAGTTTTAAGGCATCGTGGGAGAAGCCTGACCCTGGCCCAGGCCCACAAGAGGGCCAGGCTCTTACCTCCACTGAGAAGCTCCTCAATCTTGCCTAAGTGGGACTGCTCTGTGGGCAGCACAAAGGTTAAGACTATGCCAGGGTTGTTAGCACGTGCTGTCCTGCAAGGGGACACAGTACAGCTTGCATCTCCGACCCACAAACTCTGTCCAGCACACCCCAAGTCCGTTGGCATGCCCACCATGCAGGTGCATGGCCCATCACACTCCTAGCCCCCCTACCTGCCGGCTCGATGGATGTAGGCCTCGGGGGTGGGGGGAAGATCAAAGTTGAGCACAGCAGACACATGGTGGAAGTCTATGCCCCGGGCCACACCTGCCTCCGGATCAGAAGCCCTGCAGAGATTATTCAATGTCAGCTGGACCCTTCCTCTCCTCTGGGCAGGTATTCATGAGCTGAACCAGCAAAACTTCCTCTAAACAAAGCCTGTAGATCCTAAGACCCTGATATACAGAGAACTCTTCAACAATGGAACCATTCCAGGAGCCAGGGTTTCCTGGGGCAGCCTGGAGCGCTGATGTGTAGCCAAATCCTGGCTTGACCTCTGTTCTGGGATAACAGCAGAACTCATTGCCCTACAGGGTGATCTGAGAACCAACCCTGAGCCAGTCAAGCCTTCAGGTGGACAGAGACTGGAGGGTGGAGGGAGTTCCTTTTCCCTTCAGAAATATGCTCCCTGCAAGTCACAGCCATACCCCCAGTGCAGGACGGACCATCTCCCCTGGAGGGGTCTGCATGTCAACAACCCCAGCAGTCTTGCCCTTCATGCTGCATGTGCAGTGTGCGCCATTCACTCCCTTCTCTGTATTCAGGCAGCCGAGCAAGTGGGGCTCCCTGCATTACACTACCAGCCAGGCCTGGAAGGTTTGGCTTCCTGCTCTGTGCACTCTGATTTTAGTCTTCCAAAAAGCTAAAACAAAAACAAAAACAAAAAAAACCCACGTCTTTCTGAGGAGGGATGGGAAAAGAAGCATGGACTCACTTATCCCCTTTGGGCCCTCGGCCCCGACGTTTGCCCTTGACCGGGGCCCCCAGGACTTCAGCATCAGTTGCTATGACACAATCGTAGAAGCCTTGGTTGAACTGTGAGATGATGTGGCACCTGCAGCCAAGAGTAGACAGAGAATCAGCTTGGCAGAGCAAGCGTGAGGCCCCTCTGCCATCCCTAGTATCATAGTTCTTTTTCTCTTCTTAATCTCTTTCCCTAATCATTGTGTCTCAGTTCCCTAGGCTGAAAATAAAATAATGATAGGTATTTCAGAGTTTGGAGAAGTCAGTCAGTATCAGTCACATCTAGAACCTGGCCCCCACTAAATGTTTAAGAAACAGAACATGAACTGGGTCCTCTTTCTGTCTCTATCTTCAACTTATCTCAACCAAGATGTTGGCTGTGGCAGACCTGGAGCGCAGTGGAAGCTCTCCATTGAGCACACAGGTGGGGATGCTGAACTGCTCCAGGAACAGGCGTAGCCGGTAACTCCGCTCTAGAGTGTTCACAAAGAGCAGAGACTTGCCCCGAATCAATGACAGCTTGAGCAGGGCATACAGCAACAGAAATTTGTCTTCCTCAGTCTCACAGACCACTTGAAACTGCTGTAACTGGTCTGGCCCAGGCAGCTGGGACTCCTGTAGCTTAAGGGTAACCTGGGGAGAAGACAGGTCTGCGGTCAGAAAGGAAGAGAACACAGAGATGGTATGGCCACTTACTCACCAACCAAAGCATCGACATTTTAGTGCATGCATTTAAGGATTCTTGGCACCCTAAGTCTCCTCCAGTTTTGTAACATAAAAACCCAAAATGCCCTAACTGCTGTGGTATATAGAGTATACCACAGAAACCATATATAAAATACTTCCAAGCATAAAACGAAGAGAAACATATCAATAAAGAACTACATCAAGTGGGGAAGGCCTATAACAACCAGCCTTCTGAAAGTTAAAGTTTACTTAAGAAGAGAACGTTGGCCTTCAATTTTGGCTCTGCTGCTCAAAGCCGCCCCTTACATCCTTGCTCAGGATTTTAGGCAAAGTATGACCCGAAATGGGAGACATCCCTTGTAGAGACATGGAAATATATAGTGATTTTAGACCACTGGCTTTTAGTGCCTCAGACCAGGGATGAGACACTGACAACTATCCCACCCAAAACACCAAAGGCTCCTCTAAGAAGGTGTGTCAAGATCTTTGAGTGCCACTATGCCTGAAGCTCCAGACACTTCCATGGTGCCCCTTACCGGGTTATGTAATACCAGCTCCTTGAGTGCTTGTACATCCTCATTAAAAGTAGCTGACATGAGAAAAGCCTGGTAAATCCGGGGCAAGTGACTGAAATGAAAGAGTCCAATCAGATTGCGCCTCTAACTGTGTTAACTGGCTTCCAGCCACCCCACTGTAGTCACAACTCCTACTCACAGATGTCTCCAATAGGAATCACACCCACCTCTGCCTTACCAGAGGAGACTCTTGAGCTCTTCCTCAAAGCCAAAGGAAAAAAGAAGATCAGCCTCGTCCACCACCAGAAGCTCCAGGGAGTCACGAAGTTTCAAGCTGTCTTGCTGCAAGTGGCTTAATATGCGGGATGGGGTCCCCACTATCACATCTGGCTTCTCCATCAGCACAGCTCTGACGGTGGGCAAGACATCAGTATCAGGGAGAATGTAGCAGCTAAATCTCAGCCTGGATTTGCTCTCTTTTTTGCCACACACAAGCCCAACCCTACAACTCTGTGTAGCTTCATTCAGGTCCAGCTTTGCTGCCTTTACCCACCTCTGAGAAGCTGAGTCTTCAGCAGCCGAGACATTGGCCACTCGGATATCCCGAGCACAGTAGGTAGCCAGCTGCTGAATCATGCACTGTGCTTGTCGTGCCAGTTCCTTGGTAGGAACAAGAACAAGGCCTCTCACTGCCTGTTCTACCACCGGACCTGTCTGTAGAATATGAATTAAGAACTTTAGCCACCAGTCCATGTCACTGTGTCCACCTGCTGCTTTTCTCTACCCCTTCCAGCCTATCTGACCCATCTGCTGCCACATTACTGAGCCGTATTTTGATCATCCATCACTCTGCCCGCCTCAGACTGCAGAGTGTTTTCCCCAGGCACTGACCCTCAAAAAGAATAATGTACTCTATGAAGCTACTTTAAATTTACGGAGCTAAATTCTCACAATAATTCTGTAAGTAGAAAAGAGATGTGCCCTGTTTACGTAACAAAGAAAAAGTGCTCTGCTGAAGATTACACAAAGGTTGGTCGTAGCAGGGCCTGGACAAGGATTCAGGTAACCTGAACTCCAGGCTAGCCTGCATGAGCACAGGGCCAAGAGAGAACCTCAGACAAACGGGAACCGCTCTTCCCAGGCTTTTGGGGCTCGCCTCCTTCCTCCGCTCAGCTCTCTCGTTACCCACCGCCTTCCTGTGGAGCAACAGCTGCAGCATCGGAATAGCATAAGCGGCCGTCTTCCCGGAGCCCGTGCGGGCCCTAGCCAGGAGGTCCTTCCCCTCTAGGGCCAGTGGGATGGCCTTTTCCTGGATCAGCGTAGGTCGCGACCAGCCCAGATCAGTGACAGCCTAGGAGAGACCAGGAGTGCAGCTCAAGCGGCGCGAAGAGTGATGGTGTGTCCCGTGGAGCCTATAAGCCGGCTCCCCAGCCCTCCCGTGTACCTGCAGGAGCCGGGGATCGAGGCCCATGTGTTCAAAGCCCAGTGCTTCCGAGTCCGCCATGGCGCTGCTCAGTAGCGACAGCACGCACGCGCTGCAAAAAGAATGCCACCGACGCAGTGTTGGAGCAAAACAACAACCAATCGGCTTCGGAGACGCCGTTACTTCCCAGAAGTCCTAGCGCCTAGGCTCACAGTGTTCCGCCGAAGCTCTGCGACTGCGCAGAACCCTGGACTCGGTCTAGCAGGAGGCTGTGGAGCGGCCGTGCTGGAGTCGACGTGTGGATACCCTAACTGCTGTTTTTTTCTGTTTGTTTGTTTGTTTTGAGACAGAGTCTCGCTCTGTCGCCAGGCTGGAGTGCAGTGGCGCGAGCTCGGCTCACTACAACCTCCGCCTTCCGGGTTCAAGCAGCGCTCCTGCCTCAGCCTCCCAAGTAGCTGGGACTACAGGCGCGCGCCACCACGCCCAGCTAATTTTTGTATTTTTTAGTAGAGAAGGGGTTTCACCATGTTGGCCAGGATGGTCTCGATCTCTTGACCTCGTGATCTGCCCGCCTCGGCCTCCCAAAGTGCTGGGATTACAGGCGTGAGCGTCCGGCCAACTACTGTTTTTTTAAAAAGCTTTTTAGGTGGCAACCCATCTGCAGATATGACACACCAGGATGGAAATTCTTATTCTCACAGCCACCAGCTGTTGGTCCGTCCACTGGCTATCCCAACTGCAACTGCCCCATCAGCGGAAAGGTGAAATGTATGCCCACTTTTCCCTCACTCCATTACCCTTCCTATCAAAAACTACCGAGAGAAACCCAGGACCTACCAGAATAGTTAAGATGTGCTCCATTGTGTCTACTGCCAGCCAAACCTGTTGAAGGCCGGCCCAACCCTAATCTCTGCCTTCCTGTCTTCTCACAGGCTCGGTCTGATTTGCCAGCTAACAACAGCCACAGAGCAGAAATGTGTCCCTTCCCAACAGTTCACATAATTCCCAAGAGCCTCAGGCCAGAAGTCCAAAACATGTAACTAGTTCAAAGGACCTAAGATTTTTCTGTGTTAATTCTAATAGGAATACTGAAAACTCTTAAATAGCTGAAGAAGTTTAGCAGTTCACCTTACTGAACTGTTGATACTGTCATCCAGATTTAGAAATATGAGGATATAAAAATATTAAATGAAAAAGGAAAAGCCTAGAGAACTAAATTGTTTTTATTTTGAGACGGAGTTTAACTCTTGTCGCCCAGGCTGGAGTGCTCACTGCAACCTCCTCCTCCCAGGTTCAAGCAATTCTCCTGCCTCAGCCTCCTGAATAGCTGGGATTACAGGCACGCACCACCACACCTGGTTAATTTTCATATGTTTAGTAAAGACGGGGTTTCGCCATGGTGGCCAGGCTGGTCTCAAACTCCTGACCTTAGGTGATCCACCTGCCTTGGCCTCCCAAAGTGCTGGGATTATAGGCGTGAGCCACTGTGCCTGACCCTAAATTGCATTTTGTTTTTTGGAGATGGGATCACTCTGTTGCCCAGCCTGAAGTGCAGTGGCACAGTCACAGCTCACTGCAGCCTTGACCTCCCTCAAGTGATCGTCCCACCTCAGCCTCTCAAGTAGGTAGGACTACAGGCATGTGCCACCTGCTAATTTTTTTGTACCTTTTGTAGAGACAAGATTTTGCCATGTTGCTCAGGCTGGTCTTGAACTCCTGGGCTATAGGAGTTTTTGGCTTCCCAAAGTGCTAGGATTAGAGGTGTGAGCCACTGTGCCCAGCCCACATGTATTTTTATGAGTAAAAATAGCCAGGCACAGTGGGGTACACCTGTAGTACCAGCTACTTGGGACGGTAAGGTAAAAGGATCGCTTGAACCTGGGAGCTCAGGTTGCTTTCAGCTATGATGGCACTACTGCACTCCAGGCTTGGGGACAGAGCAAAACCCCATCACATATGTGTGTGTGTGTGTGTGTGCGCGCGCATATATACATATATATATATGCCAGGCACAGTGACTCACACTTGTAATCCTAGCACCTTGGGAGGCTGAGGAAGGACCAGCCTCGCCAATATGGTGAGACACGGTGGCTCATACCTTTAATCCCAGTATTTTGGGAGGCCAAAGCGGGCAGACACCTTTAATCCCAGCACTTTGGGAGGCCAAAATGGGCAGATCACCTGAGGTCAAGAGTTCAAGCCTGGTCAACACAGCAAAACCCCATCTCTACTAAAAATATAAAAATTAGTTGGGCTTAGTGGCAGGTGCCTGTAATCTCAGCTGCTTGGGAATCTGAAGCAGGAGAATCTCTTGAACTTAGGAAGTGGAGGTTGCAGTGAGCCAAGATTGCACTGCTGCACTCCAGCCCGGGCGACAGAGTGAGACTCCATCTCAAAAACGAATAAATAAAAATACAAAAATTATCCAGGCGTGGTGGGGGGTGGCTGTAATCCCAGCTACTCAGGAAGCTGAGGCAGAACTGCTTGAACCTGGGAGGCAGAGGTTGCAGTGAGGCAAGATCATGCCACTGCACTCCAGCCTGGGCGACAGAGCAAGACTCAAAGAAAAAAAAATATATATATATACACATATATATATGTATATATGTATATATATGTAATAGGTACATATATGGAATAGTATAGGACATAAGGAAAAATAACAAAAGGAGAATAATTTAGTTCTGTAGGTCAGATAATTTAATAAATATATAATAAAAACAAAGTGTCAAGAATGGGGAACTAATGGCATTAAGTTTTATATAGAAGGGCATGAGGGAAATACCTTAAAATTTGTTCAGATTTATGATTCAGAGGGCTAAGAAACAAGGTACTTCATTTCCTCAGATGATTCCTTGCAGGCATGTGGTCTATTTGGTTGACCTCTGCGAATGGTTGAGCAACCACCCCATGTATTCCCATACCCCTTGGACTGCCTGTCCAGGCCAAGCCTTAGCACCACAGTCCATAATGAAGTGCACTCCAGGTCATCTGCATAGGCAGTCCAGGAACCTTTCCTCTTTTCCTTTAGGTGCCTCCCCTGTGCCCACAACCTTATTTCAAACACAGCTATTAAAACATGTTTTATTTCACTGGAAAATTCTGTAAAGAACCATTGAAGAAAACATTTAGCACAGCTTAAATAAAAGTTGAAAGGGAGGATGAGTGCACTGCCCCATGCTAGTTCTGTTGTCACCTTACCTCTGACTCTGAGGCCCTGTGGGATGAAAAGCAGGTATCTAGAACTCTGCTTGGCCCTCTTATATGGCCTTGAGAGCAGCCCCAATGCCGGCTTTCTGCCTCACAGGCTGCTGAAATCCTAGGAGCTGCCATGGGAGTTACCAAAAATGTGTGAATACACAGAACGAAGAGGCTGAGGTGGGTGGATCACCTAAGATCAAGAGTTCAAGACCAGCCTGGCCAACATGGCCAACATGGTGAAACCCCATCTCTACTAAAAATACAAAAATTAGCTGGGCATGGTGGTGGGCACCTGTAATACCAGCTACTCGGGAGGCTGAGGTGGGAGAATCACTTGAACCCGGGAGGCAGAGGTTGCCAGTGAGCTGAGATCACGCCGTTGCACTCCAGTCTGGGCGACAAGAGCAAAACTCTGACTCAAAAAAAGAAAACAACAAGAACAACAACAAAAAACAGAATGCAGAAGGATTGCATTGGTGTTCTAAGCCAGTTACAGGCAGTAAAACTTCTACTAGGAAGGAAAATATATAATTTATCAAAAAATAGTTCTCAGATATAGAAAAACATCTCACTTCTCTAGGGCCAAGACCTGCCCCTTATTTACATTCACAAAGCCATTGAATGAACCCAGCAGACAGTGAGGCAAGGCCTCCTCTGTGGCGCATGCCAGTCACCTACTGCATAAGCAGGCAAAGGGAAAGCAGAAGGTAATGGAGAGATTTTTCATTTGCATATTTAGTGAAAAACAGAGGGAAATCACTCGAGGCAAAAGAAGCAAGACTGAGTCCTGGGTTAGCTCTCATTCCTTACAAGCCCTAAGATGGATGTTGCAAGATTGGACTAATGTCCTGTGTCTTTGAGAACCAGGGTTGGCAAGTGGCTCATCTGAATGGTTTGTGGCCATGGGACGAATGTGACTTATTGTTTTTCATTTTTTTTCCTAAAAATCCAGGTGGATAAAGGACTGTATCAGGAAAGTACCAAATAAATGAGGTAAAAAGGAAGGGTCATACAAAGAGGGCACTACACCAGCTTCTTGGCCTCAAAGAAGCTCTTGAGGTGACGCATCTGCCAGATGCCAGTGAGGATGAGGATGACAGTCTGAGCAATGGACCACCATAGGACCCTCTGGTTGGTGCTCTCGCTGGTCAGTCGAAAGCGTTCTTCACGATACTGTGTGGGGCAACACAGGATTAAATGAGCAGAAGTAACAGTCCCTGGCTGTTGTGAGAACCCTCCCTGCATGTAACTACTCAACTCCAGGACCAAACTCCTTTCAGAATACTACCTGTGACTCCGTTAGGAGTGCTACGGTCTCCCCACCAAGGCTGCCCCAAGAAAGGGATGCGCTGTCCCTCCATAAGCATCTCTGTTGGGACTGAAATCATGATCCTACCATTTCCAACAAGATCCCCAAAAAAACAGGTAAGCAACAGCTGTTACTAGATTGTGAACTGCCCTTTCTTCACTGTATTTTATAGAGCTTAAAAATGACTACTGAAAGCAAAACGTGGCACATGCATACAATGGAATATTAGCCTTAAGGAAAGAAATTCTGACACATGCTATAACATGGATGAACTTTGAGAACATTATACTCAGTGAAATAAGCCAATCATGGGAAGGACAAATACTGAATGATTCCACTTATATGAAGTAGGGTAGTCTGGATCATAGAGACAGAAAATAGAATGGTCGGTGTCAGGAGAAAGGGAAATGGGGAGTTATTGTTTATATTAAGTACAGATTTGCTGGGTGCAGCAGCTCACACCTGTAATCCCAGCACTTTGGGAGGCTGGGATTAGGAAGATCACCTGAGGTCAGGAGTTCAAGACCAGCCTGGCCAACATGGTGAAACTCTGTCTCTACTAAAAATACAAAACTTAGCTGGGTGTAGCAGCACACGCCCGTGATCCCAGTTACTCAGGAGGCTGAGGCAGGAGAATTGCTTGAACCCGGGAGGCAGAGGTTGCACTGAGCGGAGATCATACCACTACACTCCAGCCTGGGCAACAGAGCGAGACTCTGTCTCTAAATAAATAAATACAGATTTTTAGTTTGAGAAGATGAAAATGTTCTGGAGCTGGATGATGGTGCTGGTAGTACAACATTAGGAATGCTCTTAATACCACCGAACTATACACTTAGAAACAGTTAAAATGGCACATTTTGTGTTACGTGTATTTTACCACAATAAAAAGTTTTGATTTAAAAAACAGGTTGGGCGAGGTGGCTCACACCTGTAATCCCAGCACTTTGGGAGGCCAAGGTGGGCGGATCACCTGAGGTCAGGTTCCAAACCAGCCTGGCCAACATGGAGAAACATCGTCTCTACTAAAAATACAAAATTAGGCCAGGTGCGGTGGCTCACTCCTGTAATCCCAGCACATTGGGAGGCCGAGGCAGGCGGATCACCTGAGGTCAGGAGTTCAAGACCAGCCTGGCCAACATGGTAAAACCCCATCTCTAAAAAAATAAATAAATAAATAAATAAATACAAAATTAGCCAGGTGTGGTGGTGCATGCCTGTAATCCCAGCTACTCAGGAGGCTGAGGCAGGAGAATTGCTTGAACCTAGGAGGTGGCGGTCAAGATCATGCCATTGCACTCCAGCCTGGGCAACAAGAGCGAAACTCCATCTCAAAACAAACAAACAAACAAACGAAAAACTATCCAGACCAATACCTTTCATTCCATTCTCTGCAGAACTGTCTAAGCAGAAGCTTGAGGTGACTAGGTATAGTGGGTATAAAGGTCAACTGCCCTCTCCAATTACAAGGAGATATGCCCTTACCCTTTGGTAATCCTGCTCCTTCTGAATCTGTTCCACCTGATCAAGCAACTGGCGGGCACGGAGCTGTAGCTCCGTCAGCTTATCTTTTGCAGCAATCTCAGGGTAGTTGTTGGCGTGCTCCCCAACCTGGATGTCGAGGTGCACACGCTACAAGAAAACATGGAATGTCTGAATGGTGAGGCCTCCAATTGTCTGTTCCAGGGTATAGAACCCACTCTTGTCCCTGGCTATGGAGCAGAGGGTAACAATCTCTCTCCCCCAATTCTGACTGTGCTACAAAGTTTCACAATAATGATAAATCAAAATTTGGAATCAAGTTAGAGATTCTAAGCTGAAGCCAAAGAGAAAATCCACTTACCAGTTTGCCACCAGCGAAGAGAGCCATCCTGGTAGAGTTGGAGTGCAGACAGATTTGATGGTCACCAGGCGTGTGGGAGGTGAACGTGAAGCGGCCCTCCGAACCGTACTGCCGGGACAGCACCACCTACAACATGTGTCAGTGGAAGGCCCCACCTTTATACCGCAGCCTCTCCAAGAGCAAGCTCCTATCCCTTGAGGCCTCGACCAGGCACGGCTTTATACCCCACGGGAGCTCCACTGAAGAACGGCTGCGTGGGCTAGAGCCAGCCTTACCTTGCCGTCGGGGTCCTTCACTTCCACGTGCATGCCCAGGCCAGGGGTCGAGGGCAGGAAGACCTCCTTCTGCTTATCCCACATCTGGGTACGATAGTTGCCTGCGGAGCAGACACGTAGTCACGACCCGGCCCCCTCCGACGTGCGACCCGGGACTCTAGGCAGGAGGCCTGGCGTCCTCGGGGCACCCTAAGGCTAGGTATGGGGGTGCCAGCGACCCGGCTGGGCTCGGGAGGAGGGAGCGCCGCCGAGGGCCGATCAGGGTACAAAGGGCCTCCCCACCCTCAGCCCGCCTGACCGATAACCATGGTCTCGTCGGGGATTTCCTCGATGAAACAGCGCTTCTCGGTCTCGCCGATGTGAAAGTAGAGTCCTCGGGCGCCTGTGGCACACAGCGCGAGAAGCAGCAGTGCCTGCTGCCACATCGCCCGCAGAGGCCCAGCCCCGACACCTGCCATCGCGCCTCACCCCCCTCCCACGCGCCTGCGCACAGGTGCACACCACTCTGCGCCTGCGCGCCAACCTAGCGACGCTGTAAGGGAAGAAGGCGCCTGCGCAGTGATGTCCGCCCGCCGTGTCCTGCTCCGCGCCCCGCCCACTCAACACAACCTGGCGCCCGCACACCGCCACAAGGATAGAGGGCGCATGCGCAATGACCCCCGCCCTCCGTTTCTCACCCCGTTACATCAGAGTACCTCCCGCGCCTCTGCTGCTCTGCGCCTGCGCGCTACCCCAGCGACGCCACTCAGAGAAAGGGCGCCTGCTCGCTGTCCCCAGCCGCGCCGCTGGGGAGAGGCGCCTGCGCAGTCACTCCCGCCCGCAGCCCCAGTTAGCGATTTGGGTCTCGGAGCACCAAAGGAAACGTTGGACGGAATTTGGCCAGGCTCGGTGGCTACGATGGCCTGAAGCGTTCCTTTGGGTTCTCAACGCGGGTTTCTCGGCTGCTTTCTGTGCTAAAAACAAAAAGTCCTGTGATGTTTTTCTCTGCGTGTCTACTTACCTGATTTGTGAGAACCGAAGCAGAATCCAGACCCACACCCTGTCACGTCAGGAGAGCCTGCCGCGGCGAGCCTCTGCAAGACGGCATTTCTTGGGTGGGGACCAAAAGCCCAGTGCTACCATAGTTTCAGATCATTCTTTTTTTTTTTTTTTTTATGTCAGATCATTCTTTTAAGAAGCTGGGGCCCGGCGCGATGGCTGACACCAGTAATCCCAGCACTCTGGGAGGCTGAGGCGGGCGGATCGCTTGAGCCCAGGAGCTCGAGACCATCCTGGGCAACATGGTGAAACCCCGTCTCTACAAAAAATACAAAAAACTAACCGGCGTGGTGATGTGCGCCTGTAGTCACAGCTACTTGGGAGGCTGAGGCAGGAGAATCACTTGAACTCATGAGGTCGAGGATGCATTAAGCAGTGATCGCGCGACCCTGTCTTTAAAAAAAGTGGGGGTGGAGCCGGGCGCGGTGGCTCACACCTGTAATCCCAGCACTTTGGGAGGCCGAGGTGGGTGGATCACCTGAGGTCAGGAGTTCAAGACCAGCCTGGCCATCATGGTGAAACCCCATCTTTAAAAAAAAAAAGGGGGGGGGGTGGAACGAAAACTTGTAATAAGTAGGGTCAAAGAGCTTGCTTACATCCCCTAGTTACAGCATACCCTTTTGAAAGTGAAAAACTAGAATGTTACTTAGTAGGCATGGAATTAGAGCAAAGGAAGGTTGAAACTTTGTTTTTATTAAGGCCGGGCAGGCATGGTGGCTCACGCCTGTAATGCCAGCACTTTGGGAGGCCAAGGCTGGTGGATCACCTGAGGTCAGGAGTTCGAGACCAGCCTAGCCAACAAGGTGAAACCCCTTCTCTACAAAAAAAAAAATATATATTTTAGCAACAGAATTTCCAAACACATAAAAGTAAAATAGTTACAATGAACTTTCATAAAGGACTTGCACGGATTTTGGTATCCGTGGGGGTCCAGGAACCAATCCCCCTTGGATAGTAAGGGAGGACTGTACTCATCATCCAACTTCAACAACAGTTTTCTGCCTTTTTCATCTATCCCTTTCTGCATTTTTTAAAAAGGTGCTGTACATTAAAGGAAATCGTGAACATCATGTCATTTCACCTATAAATATATCAGTGTGTGTCTCTAACAGATAAGGGCTTTATACTATTATCACAACCACCAAAATTTAAAAAATTATTTAACATCACTTAATACCTAGTATGTGTTTAATTCCCCACATTACCTCAAAACAACTTTGTACATTAGATTGTTTAATTAGGGTCCAAGCAAGGTTTACTTACTGAATTTCACTGAAATACATGTCTCTCAATATATAACAATTCCAGCTGGTCGCGGTGGCTCATGCCTGTAATCCCAGCACTTTGGGAGGCTGAGGTGGGAGGATCACTTGAGGTCAGGAGTTTGAGACCAGCCTGGCCAACATGGTGAAACCCCGTCTCTATTAAAAATACAAAAATTAGCCATGTGTGGTGGCACACACCTGTAATCCCAGCTACTTGAGAGGCTGAGGCAGGAAAATCGCTGGAATGCAGGAAGCAGAGGTGGCAGTGCGTCAGGATCCCACCACTGCACTCCAGCCTGGGGATAGAGTGAGACTCTGTCTCAAAACAAACAAAAAAGCCAAAAAAAAAAACAAAAACCAAATATATATAAATTCCCCTTCTCTTTTTGTTGTTATTCATGCCATTTACTAATTCAAGAAACTAGGTCATTTGCCCAACAGAATTTTCCACTTTCTGGGTTTTGCTGCTTGTATCTTCATGTGTCATTTAACTTTTTTTTTTGGCCCTGGTATGTCGTGTAATCACAGTTACTCTAGAGTCAGGGGAGGTTTACAGTGAAACTAATGAAACTAAAATTATAATTTTCTGCCTTTTTCTTAAAGAGGACTGTGAAATTTGTATAGCTTTTTGTTGTTGGTTTTCTTTTTCTTTTCTTTTTTTTTTTTTTTTTTGAGATGGAGTTTCACTCTTGTTGCCCAGGCTGGATAGGGCAATCTCAGCTCACTGCAACCTCCGCCTCCCAGGTTCAAGCAATTCTCATGCTTCAGCCTCCTGAGTAGCTGGGATTACAGGCATGCGCCACCATGCCCAGCTAATTTTTTGTGTTTTTAGTAGAAACAGAGTTTCACCATATTGGCCAGGCTAGTTTCAAACTCCTGACCTCAGGTGATCCACCTGCCTTGGCCTCCCAAAGTGTTGGGATTACAGGTGTGAGCCACTGCTCCTGGCCAAAATTTGTGTAGTGTTAAGGCCCCAGAAAGCTTAGATTTATCCCTGGCTAGAGGCTTCACTAGGTTCAGGTTTAATGTTGAGGTTTGGGTTTGTTTTGTTTTATTTGCAAGAATACTTCATGGCTAGCACTGTGTACTTGAGGCACAGGTAGGGTTGACTTTTAGTAATAATTGTAATTTATCTCTCAATTCAGGGGTCATCATTCTGATTACCAATAATAAAGTTTACCATCAGACTTTCTTCTAATAGTATAGCAAATGTTGACAATCATTAGACCAGTGGTTCTCAACCAGGGTTGATTTTGCCCTGTCCTACCAAGGGGAAATTTAGCAATGTCTGGAGATATTTTGGATTGTTGCAACTGGGTGGGGGCTGGGGGGGATGTTACTACTGTTATCTAGAAAGAGAAGGCAAGGAATACTGCTAAACATTGTATAATTCGCAGAACACAACCCCGCCCCCTCCCATAGCAAAGAATTATCCAGTTCAAAATGTCAGTAGTACCAGGTTGAGAAACCCTAGTGTAGATTTATGATGTTCCTTAGGGGTGCAAAGTGGGATTTCGAATGTTCTCATTCCTCCTGCATTTTTTAAAAAATTATTTATAATAAAGACGGGGTTTCACCATATTGGTCAGACTGGTCTTGAACTCCCGAGCTCAGGTGATTCGCCCGCCTTGGACTCCAAAGTGCTTGGATTACAGGCGTGAGCCACCACGCCCAGCCCCTCCTGCATTTTTAAGATGAGATTCTTCCACAGAGATGAGTGTTCCTTCATCTCTCTGGTTACTTTGAAATACAATCCATTCAGGATGACCAGGATGCGTGCTTGATGCTTTCCTGGGCGCAGTGGCTGTGCCTATAATCCCAGCACTTTGGGAGGCCAAGACAGAAGGACTGCTTGAGTCCAGGAAATGGCAAGATCCCCCCTTACAAAATACTAAAAAATTAGACGGGCATGGAGATGCATGCCTGTAATTCCAGCTACTTGGGAGGCTGAGGCAGGGAGGTGGCTGGAGCCCAGGAGGTTAAAGATACAGTGAGCCGTGATGGTGCCACATCACCCTAGCCTGGGTAACCGAGTAAGACCTTGTCTCAAATAATAATAGTAATCATAATAATGATGGATGGATGCCCCAGCAACCTCTAACTGTGACCAATTTGGGTTTCTTGCGGAGAAGGAGCAGTGCTCTCATGAATTGATGGATGTTTGGATATTTGGTGTGCTTTCATCCATTATAGTCATTGTCCTTTTTTAAATGTTCAGATTGTCTCATCGAATATTGAGTTGCTTCTGTGTCCTTCTGGCACAAACCTAGTAGTCCACAATCCTAGTAGTCTTTAGGTTAAGCTTGTCCAACCTGCGGCCCATGCAGCTCGACACAAATTCAGAAACTTTCTTTCTTTTTTTTTTTTTTAATTTTTTTTTTTTAAGACGGGGTTTCACCAGGTTGGTCAGGCTGGTCTTGAACTCCCGACCTCAGGTGATCCGCCCGCCTTGGCCTCCAAAGTGCTTGGATTACAGGCGTGAGCCACCACGCCTGGCCCAAATTCAGAAACTTTCTAAAAATATTAGGAGATTTTTATTTTCTGTATTAATCTGTTTTCAAGGACTTTTTTGTGTGTGTGTGAGGTTTTTGTTGTTGTTTTGTTTTGTTTTGTTTTTAACTCATTGGTTGTTGTTAGTGTACTTTATGTGTGGCCCAAGACAATTCTTCTTCTTCCAATGTGGCCCAGGGAAGCCAAAAGATTGGACACCCTGGGCTTCCTTGCTTTCTGTTTTATATATTTACTGCCCTAGAAACAAAATCAACCATTTCTCCAAGGAACCCTAATTCACTTTAGTGAGAAATGGTATTGTATTGGCAAATTTTTATTTTCTTCTTTTTTTAAAAAAAAGATCCTGAAATTTGTCTTAATTGAAAGATAATATTAAAGAGACTATATACTCCACTGTAGAAAATTTAACTTAGAAGGCCAGGCACAGTGGCTCATGCCTGTAATCTCAGCACTTTGGGAGGCCAAGGGAGGAAGATCGCTTGAGTCCAGAAGTTCAAGACCAGTCTGGGCTACATGGTGACACCCTGTCTCTACCAAAACAAAAAAAATTAGCTGGGCATGGTGGCATGGGCCTGTAGTACCAACTACTCGGGAGGCTGAGGTGGGAGGATCACTTGACCCCCAGTAGGTTGAGGCTGCAGTGAGCCATGATGGTGTTACTGCACTCCAGCCTGGGCAACAGAATGAGACCCTGTCTCCAAAACAGAAAGAAAATTTAACTTAGGGAGTCTAATTCCCCAGATGAGACATTTTTCTGCTCAGAAGCCATGAGGCAATTTCTGCCAACGTTTGTCTAGGCTGTCTATACCAGCCACCCCTTCCTTCTCTTGCTCAGCCAATATGTGCTGGCCAGCCATTTGTGACAGCCACTGTTCCAATGAGAAAACATGGGTAACCAAAACAAAAATCATTGTCTAGGCCAGGCACAGTGGCTCATGCCTGTAATCCCAGCATTTTGGGAGGCCAAGGCGGGTGGATCATCTGAACTCAGAAGTTCGAGACCATCCTGACATGGTAAAACCCCGTCTCTACCAAAAATACAAAAAATTAGCCAGGCATGGTGACATGTACCTGTAGTCCCAGCTTCTTGGGAGACTGAGGTGGGGGGCGGGGGAGCGTCACTTGAGCCTGGGAGGCAGAGATTGCAGTGAGCCAAGATTGTGCCACTGCACTCCAGGCCTGGGTGACAGAGTGAGGCCCTGTCTCAAAAAGCAACAAACCAACAAACAACAACAACAACAATAAATCTTTGTCTTCATGGCTTTATCTTGATTGTTGTCTGCTGAACAAGATAAAGAAAGAAATACAGAGCATGTCAGATGGAGACAAGTGTCAAGAAGGAAAATAAAGTATGGCAGAAGAAAGTATAGGAGACTTAATGGTGGACCCCAGAAGATATGTCCATGTTTGAATCATTGGAACCTGTGAACATGACCTTATGTGGAAAAAGAGTCTCTGCAGATGTAATTAAGGATTTTGAGACTTGATAATCCTGGATTAACTAGGTGGGCCCTAAATCCAATGACAGGTGTCCTTATAAGAGACACAGAAATGCTTCACTTAATAATGGCTACTATTAAAAAAACAAAAACAGAAAATAAATGTTAAAAGAGTGTTAAATAGGCAGGGCACGGTGGCTCATGCCTATAATCCCAGTACTTTGGGAGGCCAAAGCCAGTGGATCACGAGGTCAGGAGTTTCACACCAGCTTGACCAACATGGTGAAACCCTGTCTCTACAAAAAATACAAAAATTAGCTGGGCATGGTGGTATGCAGCTGTAGTCCCAGCTACTCAGGAGGCTGAGGCAGGAGAATTGCTTGAACCCGGGAGGCGGAGGTTGCAGTAAGCAGAGATCACGCCACTACACTTCAGCTTCAGTGATAGAGCAAAACTCCATCTCAAGAAAAAAAAAGTGTTAAATAATTAAAAGTAAAACAATCAGGTGGCTCACGCCTGCAATCCCAGCACTTTGGGAGGCTGAGGCGGGCAGATCACCTGAGGTTGGGAGCTCGAGACCAGCCTGATCAACATGGAGAAACCCTGTCTCTACTAAAAATACAAAATTAGCTGACCATGGTGGTGTATGCCTGTAATCCCAGCTACTCAGGAGGCTGAGGCAGGAGAACCACTTGAACCCGGGAGGCACAGGTTGCAGTGAACCGAGATCAAGCCATTGCACACTAGCCTGGGCAACAAGAGCGAAATTCCGTCTCAAAAAAAAAAAAAAAAAAAAAAAAGTAAAACAATCATATAATCCAGCAGTCCCACATTTAAGTATTTATCCAAATGAAGTCAGGATCTAGACAAGATACTCACACTCCCATTTTCATAGCAGCATTATTCACAATAGCCAAAAGGTGGAAGCAATATAAATATGTACATTGTACCTACCACAAAATGTGGTGTATATATATATATATATATATATACAATGGAGTATTACAAGCCATCAGAAGGGATGAAATTCTGATCCATGCTACAACATGGATGAAACTTAACATTATGCTAAGTGGTATAAGTCAATCACAGAAAGACAATTACCATATGATTCCATTTAAATGAACTGTCTAAAGTAGTCAAAATCATAGAAACAAAAAATAGAATGGTTACCTGCGGGGGGAGCTGTTGTCTAATGAGTACAGAGTTTCAGATTAGAAAAATGAAAAAGTTCTGGAGATCTGTTTCATAACAATGTAAATATATTTAACAGACTGAACTGCACACCTAAAAATGGTTAAGATGGCCAGGCATGGTGGCTCACACCTGTAAACCCTGCACTTTAGGAAGCCGAGGTGAGCAGATCACGAGGTCAGAAGTTCAAGACCAGCCTGGCCAATATTGTGAAACCCCGTCTCTACTAAAAATACAAAAATTAGCCGGGTGTAGTGGCACATGCCTGTAATCCCAGCTACTCGGCAGGCTGAGGCGGGAGAATCGCTTGAACCCAGGAGGCAGAGGTTGCAGTGGGCTGAGACCACGCCCTTGCATTCCAGGCTGGGTGACAGTGTGTGGGACTCTGTCTCAAAAAAAAAATTAGCCAAGTGTGGTGGCGCATGCCTGTGGTCCCAGTTACTTGGGAGACTCAGATGGAAGGACGGTATGAGCCCAAGAGGTTGAAGGTACGGTGAGCTATGATCCTAACACTGCACTCTAGCCTAAGCAAGACACTGGGCAACAGATTGAGCCTCAAAAAAAAAAAAAAAAAAAAAAAAGTTAAGATGGTAAATTTTACGTTATGTGTTTTTTTCTCAAAATACAAAAAAAAAAAGTAAAAGAAAAAAAGAAAAGAAAGAGGCATTGTGATTACAGAGGCAGACGTTGGAAAAATAATGCTACCATAAGTCAAGGAATGCCTGGAGCCACCAGAAACTGGAAGAGATGGGAAAACAATCTCCTCGAGAGCCTCTGGAGGAAGTGCAGCCCTGCCCTCTCCTGACTTTGGACTTCTGCCCTCAGTGACTGAGAGAGAATACATGTCTGTTGTTTTAATCGATCATGTTTCTGGTAATCTGTTATGGCAGCCACAGGAAACTAAAATGTAGGGAGTGTTTGGTTGGAGGTGGGGGTGGGTACACTTTCAGACGGAGTGGCAGTAAGGCTCACAGAGAAGGTGCCAGATGAAAAGCCTCTCAGGAGGGGCAGTAATGTGTATGCCTGGGGAAAGAGTGAAGGCTGGAGGCTACTGCATGTCTGGTGAGTCAGGAGGCTGATGCATGCCCCCCTAGCAGGGCAGGAGGAGAGTGTGGGAGAACATCAGAGGAAAAGGGTCATAGATGGGGTGGGAAGGTTAGCTGGCCTTTTAGAACATTTTAAGGACTTTGGCTCGTACCCTGAGTGAGAACTCTTTAGGGGGTTTCGAGTGAAGAGCGACAATCTGAAGTAGGTTTTAGAATTACCCTGTCCAGGCAAGAGATGATCATCCTAAGGTAAGGATCATCAGTGGGTACAAAAAATTTCTGCAAATAGCATTTCATCTTTTTTTTTGTTTGGTTTGGTTTTTTAGTCTTGTTTTGTTTTTTGAGACAGAGTCTTGATCTGTTGCCCAGGCTGAAGTGTAGTGGCATGATCTCGATTCACTGCAACCTCTCCCTCTGAGGTTCAAGCAATTCTCCTGCTTCAGGAGAGCGCCACCATGCTCCACTAACTTTTGTATTTTTAGTAGAGATGGTGTTTCTACATGTTGGCCAGGCTGGTCTCAAACTCCTGACCTCAAGTGATCTGCCTACCTGAGCCTCCCAAACCGCTGGGATTACAGGCATGAGTCACAGCACCTGCCCAGTTTGGGTTTTTTTTTTAGACAGAGTCTCGATCAGTTGCCCAGGCTACAGTGCAGTGGTGTGATCTCTACTCACTGCAGACTTGACCTCTCAAGCGATCCTCCCACCTGAGCATCTCAAGTAGCTGGGGCTACAGGTGCACGCCACCATGCCCAGCTAATGTTTGCATGTTTTGTAAAGACAAGATTTCACTATGTTGGCCAGGCTGATCTCAAACTCCTGGGCTCAAGTGATCCACCCACCTTGGCCCACCTTGGCCTCTCAAAGTTCTGGGATTACAGGTGCAAGCCACTGCACCTGGCCTTAATAGCATTTAATAGCATTTAACCTGGTCTAAGCAGGTCTTTTATCCTATCTTGCAGTTTACAGAACACTTAGGAGACAGAGGACAAAGTTAGAGGAAACAATAAGGCAAATCCAGAGTATATGAAAGTTTGCTTCAACCCTTCAAAAACTAAAGTCAAGAAGAGAGAGAAGTTAAAGTGGGGGAAATGCACTAGTTTAAAAAGACCAAGGCTGGGCACAGTGGCTCACACCTATAATCCCAACACTTTGGGAGGCCCGGGCAGGTGGATTGCTTGAGCCCAGGAATTAAACACCAACCTGAGCAACATGGCTAACTACGAAAAATACAAAAGTTAGCCAGGCATGGTGTGCTTGTAGTCCTAGCTACTCAAGAGGCTGAGGTGGGAGGATCGCCTAAGTCCAAGAGGCAGAGGTTGCAGTGAGCCAAAGTCACACCACTGCACCCAGCCGGGGTGACAGAGTGAGACCCTATGTTAAAAACAAGCAAACAAAAAAGCATAATTTTTTTTTTTTTTTGAGATAGGGTCTTACTGTGTCACACCAAAGAAGATGAGAATCTTGATTGGACTTCAGTGTGTTACACTGCCTGCAAAGAACACTGCTGACAATTCCTCCAATCCCTGTAAACACATACAGCTCCTCCCATTGAGGGGTGGAGTCTGTTTTCCCTCAACTTGAATTTAGGCTGGCCCTGTGGTTTGCTCTGACCAATTCAATGGAGTGGGAAGAGAAGCTATATGGCTTCTGGGGCCTAGGCCAAAGAGACCTTGCAGCTTCCATTTTCATTCCCTTGGAACCCAGCTGACAGGAGGTCCAGCCCACCCAATTGGACCAGTCATTGGAATGAAACCATTTTGGATCCTGCAATCCCAGTGGAGCTGCCCCAGCCAATACCAAATGGAACACTGATGAGCTATCCCTACTGAAACCACACAATGCAGTTATGCAACTGGAAAAAAGTCAGAAAGCTCTCTATGAACTGAAAAGCTTTATATGAATAGAAAGATTTCCAGGATATACTGTTCGACTTTTTTTTTTTTTTTTTTTTTTTTGTGAAAAGAGTCTTGCTCTGTAATCCAGGCTGTAGTGTACTGGCACCATCTTGGCTCACTACAACTTCCGCCTCCTGGGTTCAAGCAATTCTATTACCTCAATCTCCCAAGTAGCCGAAATTACAGTTGTGCACCACCACACCTGGCTAATTTTTGTATATTTAGTAGAGATGGGGTTTCACCATGTTGGCTAGGCTGGTCTCAAACTCCCAGCCTCAGGAAATCCACCCACCTTGACCTCCCAAAGTGCTGGGATTATAAGCATGAGCCACCATGCCTGGACATCAATTTGAAAAGCAGAGGCGGAAGGGAATATTTAGTAAACTCTCTTTGGTATTTGTACTTGCACGACAAAACACTGGAAGAATATTTGAGAAACTAATATAAGTGGTTATAAGTAACCTAAGATTGAGCTCATATATACCAGTAGGGTTGTACTGCTTAAAATATAGAAATATTCTTGTCCTGGTCAGTAAATGGCCATTACCAAACCCCTGAATTCCCTCCACCTCTTTCTCTCACCCCAGGATAAATGATGGCCCCAAAATCCAACAAGAGTTAAACCCCAGTAGGGAAGGGGTCTGGCAGGCCAACAAAGAATGAGGTGGATGCCCATGGGACAGGAGACTTTACAAACAAAACTTTTAAATATGCTTTTTATTTCTGAGCCATATGAATATGTCACTTGGTAAAAAGGAATTTAAGGTGAGGTGTGGTGACCCATGCCTATAACCCCAGCACTTTAGGAGGCTGAGGCAGGAGGACTGCTTGAGGCCAGGAGTTTGAGGCTGTAATGAGCTATGATCATGCCACTGCACTCCAACCTGGATAACAGAGTGAGACCCTGTCTCTAAAAAAAAAAAGTAATTAAATTAAAAATCAAAGTCAAAAGGAATTTGAAGGGAAAAGAATGTGTTGCTTATTTAACAAAATAAAAATTAGAAATTAAAGAAGTGCTAGAGACTAGGTGTGGTGCCTCACACCTGTAATCCCAGTACTCTGGGAGGCCAAGGAAGGTGGATGGCCTAAACTTAGGAGTTTGAGACCAGCCTGGGCAACATGGTGAAACCCTGTCTCTACCAAAAATACAAAAAAGTACCCAGGTATGGTAGCACACGCCTGTGGTCCCAGCTACTGAGGAGGCTGAAGTGGGAGGATCATTTGAGCTTGGGAGACAGAGGTTGCAGTTAGCCAAGATTGCACCACTGCACTCTAAACTGGGTGACAGAATGAGACCCTGTCTCAGAAAGAAAGAGGCTGAGTGTGGTGGCTCATGCCTATAATCCCAGCACTTTGGGAGGCTGAGGCAGGCAGATCACCTGAGGTCAGGAGGTCAAGACCAGCCTGCTCAACATGGCGAAAACCTGTTTCTACTAAAAATACAAAAAATTAGCCAGTTGGTCTGGGTGTGGTGGTTCATGCCTATAAACCCAATGCTTTGGGAGGCTAAGGCAGGAGGATTGCTTGAACCCAGAAGTTTGAGACCAGCCTGGGCAACATAATGAGACCCTTGTCTCAAAATAAAATCAAAATCAAATAAAATGGTAAAATATAAAATAAAATAAAATAGCCAGGCATGGTGGCACACATCTGTATTACTAGCTGCTTGGGAGATTAAGGTGGATCACCTGAGACCAGTTCAAGGCTGCAGTGAGTTATGATCATGCCATGCACTCCAGCCTGGATGACAAGGAAAGACCTTGTCTTTAAAAAAAAAAAAATGAAGTTGCATCCCTACTGCACAGTCACATATAAAAATTAACTCAAAATGGGTAAATAATCTAAATATGAACTAAAACCATAACCTCATAGAAGAAACATGGGTTAATCTTCATAACCTTAGATTTGGCAATGGATTCTTAGATATGATATAAGCAACATCAAAATTAAAAACTTTCAACCTTTTATGAGTGGCGGCTAGCACTAAGAGAAGCAAGGAAGGCCTGGGGCACATGGTAAGAACACAAGGTGGTGGAGCGCTGCCTGACCATCCCCAGAAGCCACACGCCAACCCTACACGCCACACGCCCAGTTTCCACACGACAGTGGAAACTGTCTCCAGTGGGCAGGTGTTGGAGAACCCTTCCTCTTCGGGTGAAGAATTTGGGCATCTGGCTGCACTATCCTCCAAGTGGCAATCAAAACCTGCACTGGGAACATGGGCCCTAACCTGGTGGACGCCACCACCTGGTGGACGCCACCACCTGGTGGCAGAGTGCCAAGCACATTCCATCCAGATGAGGAAGATGGAGGAGACTGCATCAGAAAGTGCCCCCAGTCAGTGATCAATTCCACCACTTCACTGTCAATTTCCTTCTGCTCCACTAGTTTTGCCATAACAGCATCAGCCATACTTTGCTAACAAGAGACCCAACACCTTCTCTAGGTGCAGAGTCCTCTCCACCCCCAAGACAACCCAGATAAACTCCTCAGGAACAACAAAAAAAATTATAAACTTTTGTACATCAAAGGACATTGTCAAGAGATAAAAAGAAAGGCCCCAGCACATTTGAAAGGCTGAGGTGGGAAGATTGCTTGAGGCCAGGGGTTCAAGACCAGCCAGGGCAACAAAGCAAGACCCTGTCTCTACAAAAAATAACAATATTAGTTGGGTGTGGTAGTGTGCATCTGTGGTATGGTCCCAGCTACTCAGGAGGCTGAGGCGAGAGGATCACTTGAGCCTAGGAGGTCAGGGCTGTAGTGAGCCAGGATCGTGTGCCACTGCACTCCAGCCTAGGTAACAGAGAAAGACCCTGTCTCAAAGCAAGCAAACAAACAAAAAAAGAAATGAAAACCTACAAAATGGAAGAAAACTCTACAAATCATATATCTGATTAGATTTAATATCCAGACTATGTAAAGAACTCCTATAACTCAACAAGAAAACAATCCAATTTAAAAATGGGCAAATGACTCAACTAGACAGTTCTCTAAAGAATATATACAAATGGACAAGAAGCACGTGAAAATATGCTCAACATCATTAGCCATGAGGGAAATGCAAGTCAAAACCACAATGAGCTATGCATGGTGGCCCTCACTTGTAGTCCCTGCCCAGGAGTTCAAGGCTGTAGTGATCTCTGATTGTGCTCATGTACTCTAGACTGGGTGACAAAGTGAGACCCCATCTCTAAAAAATAAATAATAATTTCTAAACCACAATGAGATGCCACCTCATACCTATTTATTATAGTTGGCTGTAATAATTTTTTTTAGAGACAGGGTCTTGCTATGTTGCCCAGCTGATCTTGAACTCCTAGCCTCAAGCAATCTTTCTGACTCAGCCTCCCAAAGTGGTGGGATTACAGGCATGAGCCACTATGCCTTGCCAAATGTTTTTTGGGGGGAAAGGTGGGGAGGTGGGGGAACAGGGTCTTGCTCTGTGCCCAGGCTGGAGTCCTGTGGCATGATCATAGCTCACTGCAACCTCAAGCTTCTGGGCTCAAGCAATCCTTCTGACCCAGTGTTCCAAACAGGGAACACTACAAGCATGTGTCACCACTCCTAATTTTTTTTTTTTTGTAGAGACAAAGTCTTACTATGTTGTTCAGGCTGACAATCCTTTCACTTTGGCCTTTGAAAGTGTTGGGATTACAGGAGTGAGGCAGCATGGCTGACTGATAATAATTTTTTTTTTAAATAGAGACATTAAATAAAAAAATAGAGACACACCTGTAATCTCAACGCTATGGGAGGCTGAAGCAGCAGGATCACTTGAGGCCAGGACTTCCAGACCAGCCTGGGCAACATGATGAAAACCTGTCCCTACTAAAAATACAAAAAAATTAGCTGGGTGTAGTGGCAGGTGCCTGTAATCCCAGCTACTCGGTAGGCTGAGGCAGGAGAACTGCTTGTACCTGGAAGGCGGAGGTTGCAATGAGCCGATACTGTGCCACTGTACTCCAGCCTGGGCAACAAGAGTGAAACACTGACTGAAACAAAAAAAAAAAAAAGAAAAAAAATTAGCCAGGAGTGGTAGAGCATGCCTGTAGTCCCAGCTACTTAGGAGGCTAAGGCATAAGAATCATTTGAACCCAGGAGGCAGAGGTTGCAGTGAGCTGAGATCGTGCCACTGCACTCCAGCCTGAAACTGAGCAAGATCCTGTTTCCAAAAAAAGAAAAGATATGAAGTTCTGAGCCATGCTACAACATGGATAAACCTTGACAACATCATGCTAAATGAAATACAGCAGACACAAAAGGACAAATACAGTATGATTCCACCTACATAATGTAACTGAGTAGTCAAATTTATAGAGACGGCATAATAGAGGTTACCAAAGGAGAGGGGAAGGACAGGAGGAAGGGGGAAAATAGGAAGTTATTGCTTAACGTACAGAGTTTCTGTTTCGGGTGATGAAGAAGTTTTGGAAATAGAGTGATGATGGTTGTATAACATTGTGAATGTAATTAATGCCACTAAATTATACACTTAAAAATGGTTAAAATGGCATTTTAAATAATAATAATAATAATAATAAAGACAGCATCTTGCTCCCTGGCCCAGGTTGGAGTACAGTGGCACAATCATAGCTCACTGCAGCCTTGATCCCTCAGGCTCAAGAGATCCTCCTGCCTCAGCCTCCCAATTAGCTGAGGCTACAGGTGAGTGCCACTATACCCAGCTAATTTTCTTGATTTTTAGTAGAGATGAGATCTGGTCCTGTTGCCCAGGCTGATCTGGAACTCCTGAACTCAAGCGATCCTCCCGCCTCCACCTCCCAAAGTGCTGGGATTACAGGTGTGAGCCACTGGGGCCAACTGCAAATTTTTAATACATACATTTTCACCGTAATTTATTTTTAAAAAAGGAAAAAAGAATGCTGAAGTTTGTTCCTTGATCACTTCACCTTCTTCCAGTCTCTAAATCCTTGTCACATACACTAGCCTAACTTTGTTCTCTAATAAGCACTTACACTTCCACATTTAAAAAACAACGAAAAAAACATCTCTTTGCTTCTTCCCTTTCATAATTGCTCTAAGTCTATATCATACCCGCCTGTGGGTGGCATAGCCTTGGTCTGAATACTGGCCCAGATTGAGATATTTGTGCCCTCCATGGAACTATCATGCTTGATGGATTGCTATCCCTTGTCACCCCAATATCTGCTGATCTACCACATGACACAATCCTTGTTTTTAAGTAGTTATCTTCTTGGGAAAATATATTCAGGAGAACACTTCAAGACAGTCTGGAACAGCGTTTCCCTAATGTCAGTCATTTGGATGCCACCTTCCTATACATACAGTATCTATAACAATTAACATTTTCTTTAAATAGAACCATTTATTAGAAAGCCTTTTTTAATGTAAAGAAAATCAGTACTACTTGCCACAAACAACAAAGATAAAAACTGTCCAAAATCATGAATACAAAGCAGTTTAAGGTCTATTACTGCTCACTGAAAGCTTTGAGCCTAAGGTCTGATCTCTCTCTGTCAAAAAGGGAAAGAAGAAGTGAAGTTAAAGACATGATATGAAATGAGGCTTTCTCCTGGCTGTAATGAAGGGTGAAGAAGTGCAAGGGACTTTCTTAATATGTTATTGAATATAATTTGCCATATTTAATCAATTCTGAGATAATTTTTTCCCTTTTCTTTTTTTTTGATACTGATTCTCACTTTGTCACCCAGGCTGGAGTGCAGTGGCACGATCTCGGCTCACTGCAAACTCCGCCTCCCGCGTTCAAGCGATTCTCCTGCCTCAGCCTCCCGAGTAGCCGGGATTACAGGCGTCCGCCACCATGCCTGGCTTTTTAAAATTTTTGGTTGAGACAAGGTTTTGCCCTGTTGGCCAGGCTGTTCTCGAACTTCTGACTTCAAGTGATCTGCCCGCTTCGGCCTCCCAAAGTGCTGGGATTACAAGTGTGAGCCACCGCACCCGGCCTTTCCCCAAATTCCCTTTAAAATAGGGAGCATCTTACAATCAACAGGTTGTGACAGGTTAGTTATCCCTGCCATTTATCTTTGATAGGTAGCTCTGGAGTCAGGACAACCCGGGCAGGACCCCAGCACTGCCTACTGTCATTTTTAGACTGGGTATAGGAACGCCTATCTCACAGGTTGTCACACTATACTGCCGGTGAAGCGCTGTCACAAAGCCTGACCCAGGACAAGCTCAAAAACGGGAGATTCTGTAATCAAATTGTTTATTTTTGTACGCTGATAAGTTTCACATCAACCCAACTATCTCTTGATAGGTTCCTACTAGGCGCTAGAGATATCTTACTTTTCGAAATTACTTAGGATCGTAGAAGCCGCTGGAAGTCCACAGACTCAATCTCATCTCTCTAGCGGAGCAAACGGCTGGGCTGCAGCCGGCCCTGGCTTCCGCAACTGCGCGGTCGGCGCCGTGACACCCAGCGCCGTGACACCCGGCGCCGCTCTGTGACGTCACCAATCTGTCCACTGCGGGAGAGGAGGGCCTTCTTCTCCAGGGGAGGGCTACGTGTTGACGCCATACGCCGGGGCGGGGCCGAGAGTTTGGAGCCCCGGAGTGGGGTGTCGGCGCCTCATTCGGGTGGAGCCGAGCTGCAGACAGGTAACCATGCACTGTCGCCGCGCTCTGCTCAGTGCCGGGAGGCGCGGTGCTTGGCGGCCCGGGGTTGGAGATCGCGGTAAAGGGCGAGGCCGCCGCGCCCTTGGTGCTACGGGCGCCGCGGTGACAGGGGAGTGGAGCTGGATGGAGTGGGGCTGACGGAGGGCAGTGGGAGGGACGGAACCTGATGGACGGCCGTGGCAGCCAATGGTGCCGCGGGGCCCGCCCGGCGGGCGGAGATTGGCGGGTAGGGGCGCGCTCCGAGGTCGCGCGGGGCGCGGAGCAACGCGCCATTGGCGGTGGGCGAGCGGGGGGCGGGCGCGGCGGCGGATGTGAGGGAGAGGGCGGTACGTCCGCAAGGGTGACCCCCAAGGTCGCCGCGGGTGTCACGTGGGGAGGCCGGTCTTCGGCGGCGTCCTTCCCGACCTGGACGCACTCTCCTTCCCGCCTGTGAGGACCGCGTCGCTTTGTCCGAAAGGCAGTGTGGCCTGCTCGAGTCGCGTCGGAGCGTCTATCCGCGGGGTGGCCCGGGGTGGGACTGCCTGTTTGGATTACCGCGCAGACCTTGGCGCCGCCCCCACACCTGCTCCCCAAAGTTGGGTCGAGCAGATTGACCGAGATGGAGCTTATATCCCGTAGAAACACCGTTTTCCCTCGAAAATGAATTAGACGTGAATATGAATTGTAATCTACTGAGATTTAATGTAAAACTTGCAGTGCCTTCGCCTCGACCAGGGTGCGTCCCACCTGCCGTCCCTTTGAACAGAGGAGTCCGCGTTAGGGTTTCTTTGTGCCTTGTCTTGCAGTCCGTACTTTCAGGCTGATTTCCAGGTACACTGCTCTGAACAGCTGGCTTTAGAATGGGTAGCATGGGATAAAGCCTTTTTTTGTAAGGCATCACTAGTTGCGACAGTCAAACCGTGTTTGCCGTGTAGACCTGCCTGAAAGGAGAGTTTATAACACTATTGTAGTTTTGTAAATTAGCTGAAGACTAGTTCTAGGAAAGTTGAGTAAAGATCAGCATTGGATCTTGGAAAGTTGAATAAAGATCAGCATATGCTAATTTTTTGTTGTTGTTTTGTTTGAGATGGTATCTCGATCTGTCGCCCCAGGCTGGAGTGCTGTGGGGCCATCTCGGCTCATTGCAACCTCTGCCTTCCAGGGTTCAAGTGATTCTCCTGCCTCAGCCTCCAGAGTAGCTGGGATTACAGGCACCACCACCCCCCACCCCACCCACCCCAGCTAATTTTGTATTTTTAGTAGAGACGGGGTTTAACCATATTGGCCAGGCTGTTCTCGAACTCGTAATCCGCCTGTCTCTGCCTCCCAAAGTGCTGGGATTACAGGCGTGAGCCACCGAGCCCGGCCACTCATTTATTTTTAAGTGCACTTTTCACATTTCAATTACTCTTTCCCTTTAAATAACAGCTTTATTGAGATATGATTCACGTTATACAGTTAACCCGTTTGACCTGTACAATTTCATCCAGTCATGATGGCTTACGTTTGTAATCCCAGCACTTTGGTAGGAGACCAGCTTGAGCAACCAAAGTGAGACCCTGCGTCTACAAAAAAATAAAATTCTCCGGGTATGATGGCATATACCACATACACCTGTAGTCCCAACTACTCAGGAGGCTGAGGTGAGAGGATGGCATGAGCCAGGGGAGGTCCAGGCTGCAGTGAGCCACTATTACACCTCTGCATTCCAGCCTGGGTGACACAGTGAGACATTGCCTCCAAAAAAAAAAAAAGGGCCAGGCGTGGTAGCTCATGCCTGTAATCCCAGCACTTTGGGAGGCCGAGGCAGGTGGATCACCTGAGGTTGGGAGTTTGAGACCAGCCTGGCCAACATGGTAGAAACCCGTACCAGCTATTTGGGAGGCTGAGGCAGGAGAATCGCTTGAACCTAGGAGGTGGAGGTTGCAGTGAGCAGAGATCATGCCACTGCACTCCAGCCTGGGTGACAGAGTGAGACTCCGCCTCAAAAAAAAAAGGGGGGGGGAAGAAAAAAATACAGTATCATCTGCTTTTTAGATTTTTAAGTAATTTTTATTTTGAGATCATTGTCCAAATTATTGAGAAATTCATTTGGAGAATTGTAAAATTTTAGGAAATTATACATAACATTTTATTCTATGCAGTCATAGATAGTATAGAGATCCTGTGTTCCATTACCCAAACGTCTCTAACATTGTGCAAAACTATAGTAAATATCACAACCAGATGTTGACATTAATAAAATTCAAGATACAGAATATTTCCATCATCACTAGGATCCTTTCTGTTGCTTTTATAAGAAAAGCCACACCCACATTCCTCCCACCCCCAATCCCTGAACTCCTGGCAGCCACTAATCTGTTCCCCATTTCCCTAATTTTGGCAAGTCAAGAATGCCAAACAGAGGGAATCATGCCAAATAGAAGGAGCCTTTTGGCATTTTCCACTCAGCTTAATTCCCTGGAGAATCATCCAGGTTGTTGTGTATATCAGTAGTTCATTCCTTGGCCTGGTGCAGTGGCTCACACCTGTAATCCCAGTGCTATGGGAGGCTGAGGTGGGCAGATCAGTTGAGCCCAGGAGTTTGAGATCAGTCTGAGGAACATAGTGAGACCTCGTCTCTACCAAAAAAAAAAAAAAATTTAGGGGCAGTGCTGAGTTGCTGTAATCCCAGCTACTCGGGAAGCTAAGGCGGGAGGATCACTTGAGCCTGGGCTGTGAAGGCTGCAGTGAGCCGAGATCGTGCCACTGCACCCGATCTCAAAAAGAAAAAGTATTTCATTCCTTCTTATTGAATCCAGGCTATGGATGTACCACAGTTGGTTTATTCATCCACTGAAGGACATCTTTGCTGTTTCCATTCTTTGGCTATTACAAATAAGGCTGCTACAAACGTTCATTTACAGGTTTTTATGTGAACATAAATTGACATTTCTCCAAGATAAATGCCCAGGAATACAATCACTAAGTCGTAGTGCATGCTTAGTTATTAAACAAATAGCCAAACTGTTTTCTAGAGTGACTGTACTCATAGATGTGTAGTAATGTCTCTTTGTGGTTGTAATTTGCATCTTTCTGATGGCTAATGATGTTGAACATCTTTTCAGGTGCTTATTTGCCATCTGTCTGTTCTCTCTCTCTGTCTCTTTTTTTTTTTTAGTAGAGATGAGATCTTGCTATGTTGCCCAGGCTGGTCTGGAACTCCTGGGATCAAGTGATCCTCCTGTCTTGATCTCCCAAAGTGCTAAGGTTACAGGCATGAGCCACCACGCCCGGCTCCTATATTCTCTTGGGTGAAATGTCTGTTTATATCTTTTGTCTATTTTCTAATTAGATTGTTTGGTTTTTGTTAATTGTTGAGTTTTGAGAATTCCCAATGTATTCTAGATACCAGTGATTTGTTGGAGATAGGTAGTTTGCAGATATTTTCTCCTAGAGAAAGAGTTTCGCACTGTCACCCAGGCTGGAGTGCATTGGATATCGGCTCACTGCAACCTTGTCTCCTGGCTTCAAGCAATTCTGCTTCAGCTTCCCGAGCAGCTGGGATTACAGGCATCTGCCACCACACCCAGATATTTTTTGTATTCTTAGTAGAGATGGGGTTTCGACATGTTGGCCAGGCTGGTCTCAAACTCCTGACATCAGGAGATCCGCCCACCTCGGCCTCCCAAAGTGCTAGGATTACAGGCATGAGCCACTGCGCCCCGCCCTTTTCATCTTCTCAACAAGTTTTTTGCAGCGCCAAAGTTTATAATTTTGATGAGGTCTGATTTACCAATTTTGTCTTTTATTAGATTGCTTTTGGTGTCAAGTCTAAGAATTCTTTGCCTAGCCCAAATATCTGAAGATTTTATCCTATGTACTTTTCTACATTTTTTTTTTTTTTGAGACATGATCTTACTCTGTCACCCCAGGCTGAAATGCAGTGGCACGATCACAGCTAACCCCAGTCTTAGCCTCCTGCGCTCAGGTGATCCTCACATCTCAGCCTCCTGAGTAGCTAAGACTACAGGTGCCTGTACCCTGCCTGGCTAATTTTTGTATTTTTTGTGGAGACGGGTTTTGCCATGTTGCCCAGAGTGGTCTCAAACTCCTGGGGTCAAGCAGCCCTCCCACCTTGGCTTCCCAAAGTGTTAGGTGAGCCGCTGCACCCAGGAACTTCTCTAAAATTTTTAAATTTTACATTTAAATCTGTGATTTATTTGGAGTTAATTCCTGTATGTGGTATGAAATTTGAGTGTTTTTTGGTTTTTGTGGGGATATCTAACCAACACCATTTGGTTGAGAAGACTGTTTTTCCGCCATTGAATTGCTTTTGCACTTTTGTCAAAAATCACTTGGCTGTACTTGTGTGACTCTGTTTCAGAGTTTTCTGTTACCCTCCATTGATCTTTGTGTCTATCCCATCACCAATGCCCAGAGTTTTTATTATTGTAGCTCATAAGAAGCCTCAAAATCAGATACATTGATTTCTCCCACTTCTTTTTCAAAATTGTTTTAGCTAATCTAGTTCTTTTGCCTTTCTTTGTTATATGTATTTATTATTGTGGGGACAGGTTCTTACTCTGTCACCCAGGCTAGAGTACAGTAGCATGATCACAGCTCACTGCAGCCTCTACCTCCCAGGCTCAAGCAATACTCCCACCTCAGCCTCCTGAGTAGCTGGGACTACAGGCATGTGCCACCACACTTGGCTATTTGTTTTGTTTTGTTTTCGCTTTTTGAGATAGAGCCTCACTCTGTCACCCAGGCTGGAATACAGTGTTGTGATCTTGACTCATTGCAACCTCCACCTTCCAGATTCACATGATTCTCCCACCTCAGCCTCCTGAGTAATTGCAACTACAGGTGCCCACCACCACACCTGGCTAATTTTTTTATTTTTAACAGAGATAGAGTTTCACCATGTTGGCCAGGCTGGTCTCGAACTCCTGCCCTCAAGTGATCTGTCTGTATCAGCTTCCCAAAGTGCTGGGATAAGAGGGGTGAGCCAGTGGGCCAGGCTACCTGGCTATGTTTTTGTTTTTTGGTTTTGTTTGTTTGTTTGTTTTGTTTGTTTGTTGCCCAGGCTGGAGTGCAATGGCACAATCTCGGCTCAGAGCAACCTCCGCCTCCGGGGTTCAAGCAATTTTCCTGCCTTAGCCTCCCAAGTAGCTGGAATTATAGGCATGTGCCACCATGCCCAGCTAATTTTGTATTTTTAGTAGAAACGGGGTTTCTCCATGTGATCAGGGTGGTGTTGAACTCCTCACCTCAGGTGATCTGCCCGCCTTGGCTTCCAAAAGTGCTGGGTGCGCCCGGCCCTGTCTATGTTTTTAAAAATTTTAATTTTGTAGAGATAAGGTCTTGCTATGTTCCCCAGGCTGGTCTCAAACTCCTAGGCACAAGCAATTTTTTTCACTTCAGCCTCCCAAAGTGCTGGGATTACAGGCCTTTTTTCTTGTTTCTCTCTGGCTGCCTTCAAGATTTTTTCTTTGTATTCAGTTTTCTGAATTTGTTTATGATGTGTCTTGTGCATTTATTTGAATTCATGCTGTATGGGGTTCTCTCAGCTGCTTGAATCTGTGAATTTATGCCTTTTCCCAAATTTGGGAGATTTGTAGCCATTATTTCTTTGAATGCTTTTCTAGCCCCTCCCTCTGCCTTCATCTGGTACTCCAATGACATCAATATTAGATCTTTTGTTATAGTCCCACATTTCCCTGAGGCCCTATTCTATCTTCAAGTTCACTGATTTCCTCTGTCTTATTCTGCCATTTAATCCATGCTTTAAGTTTTTTTGTTTTGCTTAGAGCATTTTTCAGTTCTGAAATGTCTATTTTATTCTGTGTCTTTCTTTGCTGACACGTTTTCATTTGTTTCAAGCATGTTCATAGTTGCTCATTTTGAGGATGCCTCTTTTAGAATCTTTGTCAGATAATTCTAAATCTGTGTCATCTTGGTGTCTACAGATTGTTCTTTTTTGTTTGTTTCAAATTATCCTGGTTCTTTTTTTAGATAAAGTCTCACTCTGTCGCCCAGGCTAGAGTGCAGTGGCGCGATCTCGGCTCACTGCAACCTCCCGGGTTCAAGCAATTCTCCTGCCTCAGCTTCCCAAGTAGCTGGGATTACAGGCGTGTGTCACCATGCCCTGCTAGTTTTTGTATTTTTGTAGAGACGGGTTTCACCATGTTGGCCAGGCTGGTCTTGAATTCCTGACCTCAAGTGAGCCTCCCACCTCAGCCTCTCAAAGTGCTGGGATTACAGGTGTTGAGTCACCACTCTTGGCCAAGATTGTCCTGGTCCTTGATGTAAAGAGTGATCTTTGACTTGCAACGTGGACATTCTGGGTGTTATGAGACTCTTGATCTTGTTTAAATCTCTGAGCAATGCAAGCTTCCTCTGCGGGGGCAGGGAGGGGTTGCTGCCTCATTGTTGCTGGGTGGGGTGCCTGGAGGGGAGGGGCTCCTTGTTATTGCCGTATGGGTGTAAGAGTTCCCCATTAGGCCTTGGTGATATCACCCTGCCTGGGAAGGGAGGGGTGCTGCTTTATTACTGCTGGATGAGATTGAAATCCAGACTCCCTACCTGGTCTCCGCTGACTTATCAGGGAGTGAGTTGAGGAGGGGTCATTATTCACCAGGTGGGGATGAAAGTCCCTGGTCTCTTCTCTGGTATCAACTGAGTGGAGTAAGGATGTTTCCTGTGGAGTTTGGCTGCAGTAGAGCAATTGTTGTTTAAAACTTTATACGTTTTCCATCTTGCTGCTCTTTTCCTGGTCCTTTGGCTACAGAGAACAGGTTTCTCTTTGTAGTTTTCTTTGTCTATACCTGTTGGCATTTCTGGGTTGTAGGCTTCTGCAGTACCGGGTGTCTGACACATATGAAGCAAAAAGAAAATCAAGAACTCAGTGCTTGGCCAGATGTGGTGGCTCATACCTATAATCCTAGCACTTTAGGAATCTGAGACAGGCGGATCACTTGAGGTCAGTAGTTTGAGGCCAGCCTGGCCAACATGGCGAAACTGTCTCTACAAAAATTAGCCAGGCGTAGTGATATGCGCCTGTAGTAGTCTCAGCTACCTGGGGGACTGAGGTGGGAGAATCACTTGAGCCTGGGAGGTTGAGGCTGCAGTGAGCTGAAATCACGCCACTGCACTCCAGCCAGGGCAACACAGGGAGACCCTGACTGAAAAAAAAAAAAAAAAAAAAAAAAGAACTCAGTGCTCTTTCTTTGGGTCCTGTGGTTCCTAGCCAGTCTGCTTCCTTCTGTCCACCTTTCAGAATCTTGTTTTGTCTTAAATGTAATGCCTCCTGTTTTTAGCTATATTTATCAGGAAACAGATTTCTTACATATGCTTTAATGAAATGTTGAAAAATTGCCCGGCTTTCCATAAAGATTTAATAATTTGCACTCTATCAATACCTTTTTTTTTTTATTTTTTTGAGAGAGTCTTGCTCTGTCGTCCAGGCTGGCGTGCAGTGGCGTAGTCTTCACTCACTGCAACTTCTGCCTCCTGGGTTCAAGCGATTCTCCTGCCTCAGCCTATCAAGTAGATGGAATTACAGGCACGCACTACCACACCCAGCTAATTTTTTGTGCTTTTAGTAGAGATGGGGTTTCACCATATTGTCCAGGCTGGTCTCGAACTCCTGACCTCATGATCCGCCTGCCTCAGCCTCCCAAAGTGCTGAGATAACAGACTTGAGCCACTGCACCTGGCCTATCGGTACCTTTTAAAAGTGACTATCTACACCCTCTCCAGTCAACCTGTTTATACTACTTCAGTCATGGGCACCTCTGATATCTGTGGGGCCACATCTCAGGGAAGGAACAGAACAGTCTTCAGACCTGCATACTGAAGCATATTCAGGGATCTGACCAGGGAGGTGTCAGATCCCTACCAGTAGTGACAGCCCATGATTGGTAAGCTAAATAGGCTTCTGCGCTAAATGATTCAGACAGCCTACTAATGTTTTGGAAGTTAGCAGTTGACCGCCACTCCAAATTAGCTATGTTTAGGTTTAAATATCTTGGGAACTTGAACTTTTTATATCACTAGTTTGGCTTTTTTTTTCCTGGCTAGTTATAATTTTTTTCTTTTTTTCTTTTTTTTTTTTTAGTTGGAGTCTCACTCTGTTGCCCAGGCAGGAGTACACTGGCACGATCTTGGGTCACTACAACCTCCACCTCCCCCAGTTCAAGCAGTTCTCCCACATCAGACTCCCAAGTAGCTGGGTCTACAGGCACAGCTAATTTTTTGTGTGTTGTTAGTAGAGGCGGGATTTCACCATGTTGGCCAGGCTGATCTCCCACTCCTGATCTCAGGTGATCCGCCCACCCCAGCCTCCCAAAGTGCTGGGATGACAGGCATGAGCCACCATGCCTGGCTATTTCTTTAGTCATAGATACACCTTCAAGTTTTCGAAGTGCTTTCATATTTGTGTTATAATTACAAAAAGACATTATGAGGGAGTTAGAGGAATAATTACTGTCTCCACTTTATGGCCCAGGAAAGCTCACACGGTGACTTGATGTCACGCAGGCTCTGTACCCACAGGCTCAACACTTGTTTCCATCTAGCAATGAAAAAAAAAACTTTACAGTTTAAAAGTAATCCTCACTACCTCCCTGTCCCTCAGCTTATGTGTAATGATGTGTCACTAGTGAAAGATATTAGATTCTTTGAGATTCTCAGCCAATAAGGGAGAACTGATATCTGTACTCTTGTCTATACGTGAGTTTTTTGTATTACTACTAAAACAAAAATAATTGCAGGCATGAGATAACAGCCATTGGCCTGTAGCAAGCATTGTGTGCATGATTCATCAGAAGAATTAAGTCCGAAATTGAAAAAAAGAAAGTGGATGAGTTGTCCTTTAAAATCGTTGCCAGATGACACACATAGGGTATAAGGATTAGGTAACAATGCGTGTTTTTTTTTTTTTCCCTCAAAGACTCATTTGCTGTGAAACAGCAGACTGTTTTTGCTAGGTCTTGCCTTTTTAATTACCCCTCTGCCTAGCCAACATTATATTGATAGGTGTCAGTAGTTGGTTTATTTCCCTCATTCTGTGTGCCCTCGGATAGGGTACCTCCTACCCAACTGGGGAAATTGGAGGCACAGACCTCAAAGACTTCATATTTCAGACAGAATCTTATTTAAGTATATCATTTCATAAGGGCAGGGCATTTAACACCTAAAAACAAGTTTTCCGTTTTTTTCTCTTTACATCTTATTTTTCCCAACAGTTTGTGTTTATTCTTGCTTCTTGAAAATGGATTACAACTTGTATCATTTTGTTTACAGTGATAAGTTCACTTAAATTTTTTCTTACACATTAAAAAATAACTTCCTTGAGATGTAATTCAAATACTGTACAGTTCACTCATTTAAATTGTAAGGTGAGTGTTTTTCAGTATATTAGAGGGTTGTGACACCATCAGCACAATCTAGTTTTAGAGCATTTTCATCCTCTGCTCCCAAAAAGAAAGCCCTATATCCATTGAGTCACTCCTCATCCTCCCCTCATTCCTCTGCCCCAGCCCCAGGCAACCACTAATCTACTTTCTCACTATAGATTTGTCTATTCTGGAATGTGATATTATTATATAGGTTTTTGTCCATGATTTCTGGTTATAACTCCCATAGCTCTTGTTATTTCCGAAGTGACTAAAACAGTAAGCATATATTTTGTTAAAGTATTTCTCCTTGGTTCCTGAAGTAGCTTCCAAACAGCTTCAGAGTGATAAAGGTGAAAGATAGTCTTTCTTTATAAAGTTGGGGTGCTTTAGGCCCCAGAAGCAGGCCTATGGCACTTCTTTCACGTGCTGCTTTTTCTCTCCAAGGGAGGCCCTAGAAACAATGTGCTCTAATATTCCTCCACTGTTCTGTCTTGGAGCAGGCTATAAAGAAATTCTCTGACCTACCTTGTCTGATTGTAGGTCATTAGATGGCCACTTCAAGAGTCCTGCCTCACACCCGCAGGAAGGAATTCCTGCACAGAGAGGCCAAGAAGAATCTGAACAAACAGGCCTGGCTGGGTTTCCCCACTCAGTCTGTTGGTATTATATCATACCCTTTTTGTCTGATCACATGTCTACTGGTTATCCATGCTTCAGTCATACATATCTAATGAAGTCTCTGTAAAAGCCCCAAGAGGATGGGGTATGGAGAGCTTCTGGATAGCTAAACATGTGGAGATTCCCAGAGGGCAGCATTCCTGGGGAGGGTATGGAAGCTCCGTACCCCTTCTCGCACCTTGACCTATGCAGCTCTTAAGCCATATCCTATGTAATATTCTTTGGAAAAAATAGTAGGTGTAAGTAAGTGTTCCCCTGAGTTCTTAGAAATTTATTGAACCAAAGGAGGGGGTCGTGGGATCTCCAGTTTCTACCTGGTTGGCCAGAGGCACAAGTATGACAACTTGCGATTGACATCGGAAGTAGGGGGCAACTTTGTGGGATTGAGCCCTTGACCTGTGGTATCTGATGCTATCTCCAGGTAGATAGATAGCATCAGAATTGAATTACTTATTGGTAGGGAGAATTCCCCTCACATTTAGTCAAGGAAATCTTCTGTGTTGATTGTTATGTATGAGAGCAGAGGAATAGACTCATAATATGTGGTCTTTTCACCTGCTTCTTTTTACTGAGCATAATGTTTTCAAGGTTCCTCCAGGTTGGAACATGCATCAGCACTCTATAGTTTTCATTGCAGAATGCTATTACATTCTGTAGATACACCACATTTTGCTTATCCGTTCTTCAGGGATGGACATTTGAGTTGTTTGTACTGTTTGGCTTTTACCAATAATACTGCTGTCAGCATTTTTGTGTATTTTTGTGTACAAGTGTTTTTGTAGACATATGTTTTCATTTCTCTTGATTATGTATCTAGGAGTGGAATTGCTGAGTCATACAGTAACTTTATGTGTTTATTGGCTATTTGAATATCTTCTTTGGAGAAATGTCTATTCAAATCCTTTGCCTGTTTTTTGATTGGATTGTCTTTTTACTGTTGAGTTATAAGAGTTCTTTTATATTCAGTATGTAAGTTCCTTATCAGATACTTGCAAATATTTTCTCCCATCTATATCATTTCTTTCTTAATAAGTTCTTTGAAGCACAAAAGTTTTTTTTTTTTTTAATTTTTTTTCGAAATGGAGTTTTGCTCTTGTTGCTCAGGCTGGAGTACAATGGCACGATCTCGGCTCACTGCAACCTCCATTTCCCTGGTTCCAGTGATTCTGCCTCAGCCTCCCAAGTAGCTGGGATTACAGGCATATGCCACCATGCCTGGCTGATTTTGTATTTTTAGTAGAGACAGGGTTTCTCCATGTTGGTCAGGCTGGTGTCGAACTGCCGACCTCAGGTGATCCGCCTGCCTCGGCCTCCCAAAGTGCTGAGATTACCGGCATGAGCCACTGCACCCGGACACGATTGTTTTTTTTTTTAAAGCTCATCAGCTGTCGTTAGTGTTAGTGTATTTTACGTGTGGCCCAAGACAATTTTTCCAGTGTGGCCCAGGGAAGCCAAAAGATTGGACATCCCTGTTTTAAACCAAAAATCAAAATACTTAGATATTTTGAACAGCCCAGAGCTTTCACAAAGTGTTTAAACAATTGACTGTCTCTACCAAATAACATACTATTCTTAAAGTTGATTTAGTATCAGTTACAGAATTCTAAGTTGGATTTCAAGACCTAATGTTGACTGGCTGGTAGTTTTCCTTCTTTTTGTATTTAATATATTGTTTGTTTTTGTTTTTTTAGAGATAGGGTCTCGCTCTGTAATCGAGGCTGGAGGAGAGTGGCATGATCATAGCTCCCCAAACTTTGACCTCCTGGGCTCAGGCGATACTCCCACCTCAGCCTCCTGGGTAGCTGGGACTTCAAATACGTGCCACCACACCCTGATAGCTTTTAAATTTTTTGTGGAGATGGTGTTTCACTATGTTGCTCAGGCTGGTCTCAAACTCCTGGCCTCAAGCAATCCTTAAGCCTTGGCATCCCAAAGTGCTGGCATTACAGGCATGAGCCACTGTGCTTAGCCTTTAATATCTTCTTACATGATTTTATATGAGAGAGAAAGGTGAAGAATGAGTATTTACCAGAATTGGAAATGTGTGTTAGTGTTGGCTCTGTGGGTCTGTCAGAGTGTAGACAGCAAACAGCTGTCCTGGCCATTCCTGGGTGGAATTGGGGATGTTGAGCCATCTGCTGAAGGGCAGCTCTTCCCATGAGTCATCTTAAGGGAAGTTTAAAAATCTCAGCCAGGCGGGGCATGGTGGCTCACGTCTGTAATCCCAGCACTTTGGGAGGCTGAGGTGGGCAGATCACGAGGTCAGGAGTTTAAGACCAGCCTGGCCAACATAGTGAAACCCCATCTCTACTAAAAATACAAAAATTAGCCGGGTGTGGTGGCATGTGCCTGTAATCCCAGCTACTCGGGAGGCTGAGGCAGGGGAATTGCTTGAACCCGGGAGGCGGAGCTTGCAGTGAGCCGAAATCAAACCACTGCACTCCAGCCTGGGCAGCAGAGCGATACTCCATTAAAAAAAAAAAAAAAAAAAAACAAAAAACTCTAGCTGTCCTGGCAGCTCTACTGAGCAGCACTTAACTATTTGTCAGATTCAGTGACTGCAGATAGCAAAATGTCATGATTTACTTAAACAGGAACATATTGAAGGGGCCACTTTGGGAAGAACAGATGAATTGATGTTTTACGGTTGTCAGTTCAGTGCCTGTTAATTGGGCTATTGCAACAACTGAATACTGATAGTTAATGAGATGATGCTATTGTTTTGTGGAAGAAAACCCAACTCAGAGGCAATTGGGTGTTTAATGCTGCCTAAATAATGACATTAAAGGGAAAAAATGAACATTTTCCTTTGGGCCTGAGAAATTAAAAAAAAAAAGTAGCATAAAACGAAGCAAAAGTAGTGTTTTTGCTCTCAATGTTAGGGCTCTTTGTCTGCCTTTAATATATCAGTAGAAAAACTTGGAGTGTAGTTGGAGGTAGGAAGAACTCCTGAATTGACGTAAAACTTCTGATTTCTAAAGTAAAAGAAAACCCAGTGGTAAAGATTGCATGCCCTAATTACATCCAGAATATATTGCTTGTTTGCTTTGAATTTTTAAGCAACAGGTTTTTGTTTGTTCAGTTTGTTTGTAAAGAACCTGCTCTGCTGTTTCCTCTTGCTGACCTATCTCTTCTCAGTGCAGCAGGCCAGAGGTGAATGTGTCCCTTAGGTGTATTCTGAGCATATTTGGACCAAGAGGAAGGTTCCGATAAATAATATAGAAGATATTTTTATGTAACATTTATTTCTGGGTAATTCACACTATGTTTAAGAGCTTGGATTTCCTTCGAGTAGGTGTGGACATGGGGTATAGGTCCAATTTTACAACCAGGGCACCTGCTTTGAGACGAATTCACGAGCAACCATGTAGGCCAGCAAGCACCTTTTTTTTTCCCACAGGCAGTGTCCTTGTGGAACTTTCCCCTTGGATCCTGACTCTGCTGCTAGTAGCCTGTGACCTTGGATGAAGTGTAAGGGAATGGAAACTGAAGCTATCTATAAAGCGAAAGAGCTGGTGCCTGCTTTATAGGGAGCCTGTGGGTTTATGCATGAGTCAGATGTGTGGAGTTACTCACCATGGAGGGTCCAGGGTAGGCAGGCCTTACTCAACAGCTGTTCTGTGTGCTCTTTTCAATCTTTGCGGAGCCCACCCATGTCTCCCTTGCTCACACCTGGCTCCCCATGGCTTATGAAAGCAGGCTGAGTGCAGGAGGTGGCGGGCAGGACACTGCACAAGGCCCCTCTGTGGCTTTTCCTTATTCTTCCTAGCACCGTGAGATTCTGGCCCTTCCCATCTCTGTGTTTCCTCCTACGGGTTCTTCCACATGTAGTGCCTCCTCTTCCCTCCTTCCCATCCATGTTCTTCTGCCCTGAGACACACCCACCTGGAAGGAGCCAGTCCTCTCAGAGGGTCTGCTGGCATATTCTGCACCTCTCAAGTATTCAGGGTCTCCTCTGCAATATTTTTTATGTTGTTTTTCCTCTGCTCAAGGGTAAATTGAGAGTAAGGAAAGTACTTTTCTAATTTCTTTGTGTTTTCCATAATATCTTAAGTCTAGCAGGTACTCAGTTTCTGGACAGATTAGAAAATGTTTTTCTTATTCTGTGATTAATCTTAATTATAATTCTAAGTTAATTAATCCTTATTGCCTTTTTTCTAACTGTTTTACATATAAAATACATAAATTTAAAGAACATCACGTTTATCATTGTCTTAGCCCTTAAACTAGATTTATTTTGTTTTATTTTATTTTTTAATTTTTTTTTAAAAAAGATGGGGTTTCACCATGATGGCCAGGCTGGTCTTGAACTCCTGACCTCAGGTGATCCACTCACCTCAGCCTCCCAAAGTGCTAGGATTACAGGCGTGAGCCACCGCTCCTGGCTTATTTTATTTTATTTTAAGACAGAGTCTCAGTCTGTCGCCAGGCCGGAGTACAGTGGCACAATCTCAGTTCACTGCAACCTCCGCCTCCCGGGTTCAAGCAATTCTCCTGCCTCAGCCTCCTGAGTAGCTGGGACTACAGGTGTGCGCCACCATGTCCAGCTAATTTTTGTATTTTCAGTAGAGACGGGGTTTCACCGTGTTGGCCAGGATGGTCTCCATCTCTTGACCTCATGATCTGCCTGCCTTGGCCTCCCAAAGTGCTGGGATTACAGGTGTGAGCCACAGCACCCAGCCTTAGATTTAAAATTTTAAGTGAAGATGGTAATATCTAACTGCACTAACATTCCCCGGGCTAGCACAGGTATCCTTTGTTAGTAGGTGCAAGAGTGTGTGTTAGTTTAACACAGTCACAGCTCTGTTGTGCTCTCAGGCACATGAACTGGGGGCAGCGAGCAGGTAGCACTGTTGTGAATGCATTTACAGGCCAGGGTCTTTCCTCAGTAATTAGAGTTGAACAAGTTTTGTTTTTGGTTTTGTTTTTTTTCAGTAGCTTTTTAAAAAAAATTATACTTTCTCTAGGGCATCAGGATCTAGTAGCCTTATCTCCTAAATGCTCATTTTTAAAACCTTTCTTTCTTGTGTTTTTTTGCACAGGCAGTTGTGAAAAACTTCAGGACAAAAATGTTTCATTTAAGGACTTGTGCTACTAAGTTGAGGCCATTGACGGCCTCCCAGACTGTTAAGACATTTTCACAAAACAGACCAGCAGCAGCTAGGACATTTCAACAGATTCGGTGCTATTCTGCACCCGTTGCTGCTGAGCCCTTTCTCAGTGGGACTAGTTCAAACTATGTGGAGGAGATGTACTGTGCTTGGCTGGAAAACCCCAAAAGTGTACATAAGGTAAGGCTCGCAGGGCCATGGGTCTGCCTCATCTTGTTGTGTTGGCCTGTTCCTGACTGGTCACCAGGTAAGTGTGTGTGTCCTGAGGAGTCAGCGGGCAGGCAGGCAGCTGGAGCACCAACCACCACATCTGCATCGGACCCAGCATGGCCCCAGCAGAAGCCGTGGTCCCTGGATTGGCGTCCAGCAGTAGACACCGTGCTTAATCCTGCGAGGATGTGAGAAATCGTGTGTCTGACTCTCCAGCATCTCCCCAAAGGCTGCTTCAGGATGAAGCCTCTGAAGAAAGAGGAAAAAAAGAACGTGTGTGGAAAAGAGCAGGACCTCAGGAAGCTCCTCCATCCTAACTGTCCAGAGAGGATACTTTGATATGTAACATGCCTTAAAGTCACCTCATGTAATTTCTGTATGAATGGCCTATTAGATCATTATGTTCCTATTTTTTTTTTCCTGTTTGTTTCTAACTTCTCTGTATTACGTATGAGTGCAGTGGCAGGATCTCAACTCATTGCAACCCCTGCCTCCTGGGTTCAAGCGATTCTCATGCCTCAGCCTCCTGAGTAGCTGGGGCTACAGGTGCACGTCACCACACCTGACTAATTTTTGTAGTTTTAGTAGAGATGGGATTTTACCTTATTGGCCAGGCTGGTCTCGAAAACCCCTGGCCTCAAATAATCCACCCACCTTGTCCTCCCAAAGTGCTGGGATTACAGGCATGAGCCACCGTGCCTGGCCAAGTCATGCCTTGTGACAGAATTTCTTTATTCTATTTTGGGCCAATGAATATTCATAGGTTTAGATAACCATTCCTTGATTTTCAAGGAAAGCAGCCAGCCTCCGGAACGAACTGGGAAGGCAGTGTAGTTTATAGTATAGTAATAAGAGAGTGGATCCCAGTGTTTCTAAGCTCCTGTGCCTCATCTGTAGGTGGTTAGGAGAATGAAAGGAGATGGCATGAGCAAGGCACTCAGCTCAAAGGCAGTGCCCAGCCAACATTGCTTATCCTCACTATGAATTTGGCTTTTTTCCTACTCTTGAATCTTGGCTGCTTATCACCAAAAGGTAGTCTGTTTCCACTGGGCTCCTGTAAACAAGCTTTCTCTTTAAGTATTAGTGACAGTAGGAATTTTTTTTTTAATTTAACCAGGTGTGGTGGCACATGCAGTTCCAGCTGCTCCACAGGCTGAGGCGGGAGGATCACTGAAGCCCAGGAATTCGAGGTTACAGTGAGCTATGATCATTCCACTGCACTCCATCCTGGGCAACAGAGGGAGACCCTGTCTTGGAATTTTTTTTTTTTTTGAGAGGGAGTTTTGCTCTTGTTACCCAGGCTGGAGTGCAAAAGTTCAGTCTTGGCTCACTGCAACCTCCACGTCCCGGGTTCAAACGATTCTGCTGCCTCAACTTCCTGAGTAGCTGGGATTACAGGCATGCACCACCATGCCTGGCTAATTTTGTATTTTTTTTTTTTTTAGTAGAGATGGGGTTTCTCCATGTTGGTCAGGTTGTTCTTCGACTCCCGAACTTAGGTGATTCGCCCACCTTGACCTCCCAAAGTGCTGGGATTACAGGCATGAGCCACTACGCCCAGCTGGAAGTGTTTTTAAAAAATTTTAAAAAATGTGACTACTGAGCCACCAGGTCCCATTTTTTCAGGAATGCTACTTTGTCTCAGCCTATTGCCCAGCAATGGTGGGGATCTAGCCCAGTCCTTCCCTGTTTCCATGATAGCCTGGGAGCAGCATTGCTTCCTGGGCAAGGTGAGACCTGATTTTCTGTAAGAAGTTTGTAGTTCAGTTCCCTAGTCTGTAAACAAATTGCCCAAAAGAAGTGCTCTTTGAAACTGGCCCCTGCTTTTGATGTCATGGATGTTACTGAAGACTGTGGTTGCAGACTGTGGCAGATTTCACTCACACACGCACACACACACACACACACACACACAACCACACAACCACAGCTGCAGATTATATCTAGAATAAAACTGGGCCCGGAGGTTTCAGAATCAAGGACTGTTCTGTGCCCATGCCTATTCTTTTGCTTTCCTTTTCTCAAACGTAACCTTTCTGTGGAACCAACCAAGTGTTTTCGGCGATGTTAGGATTTGGAGTCAGTAGCTCCTAAATGACAGTGCCTTGTGCCTGAAAGGTGAAGAGCATCTGGCTGAGACTGCATGTCTTTCTGAAGGTTTAGTCCTGTGAGTGGTTCCATGGGTAAGAGGTGTACTCTGTGAGCAGTGTGGCCGCAGTGCTGTGGACACTGGGCCTGCTGCCATCATAGCTGCTCCTGCTGGAAGCTTTTGAAGAGGGTTTTTGTGGAGGCATGCTGGCTTTATGTCTTTATGCCTGTTTCTGTTGCCAGGAGTCTCCAGGGGGCACAGTGTGGGAATCACATGCATGCTCTGCCCCTTCCTGCTTGTAGAGGGGAGGGGACAGGATGGTTAAATCAGTGGGCGTGCCCTCCAACAATCCTGGTTATCGTCAGGCAGAGACTTCATCGCTCCTCTGCCATCCCAGATGGCAAGGTGGGTCCTCTTTAAGTTGAATTACGCCCAATATGTCGTGTGTGCATATTTTCAAGGGAGATAATCCATAACTTCTGTATGATTTTCAAAGCGTTTGTCACCCATGAAAGGTTAGGATTCATAGCCTTAGAGCTATTTCACTTTATTTGTGTTCTTATTTTAGAACACAGAGTTTAAATAGAGATAATAAAATTAGAAGTGCTATAGGATGTAGACAGATCATCTATCGTCTTCCACTTAAACATCAGAAATGTCCTGAGGTCAGATTCTGTAGTTATTTTCAGAGAGCTTATGGGGGGCTGCAAGGACTAAACTCATATGCAGCAGAAAAGGAACGAACTCAACATCTTCCCTTCCTGCCCTTTGGCATTACTTTCCCATTGTTACTGTTATTTTTATTAATTTATTTTTTTGAGACTGGGTCTCACTCTGTTGCCCGGGCTGGAGTGCAGTGATGTGATCTCGGCTCACTGCAGCCTCCACCTCCTGATTCAAGCAATTCTTATGCCTCAGCCTCCCGAGTCACTGGATTATAGGCACGCGCCACCACGCCTGGCTAATTTTTGTAATTTTAATAGAGACAGGGTTCTGCCATGTTGGCCAGGCTGGTCTTGAACTCCTGACCTCAAGAGCTCTGCCCACCTAGACCTCCCAAAGTGCTGGGATTACAGGTGTGAGCCACCATGCCTGGCCCCCATTGTTATTTTTAAAGCTGTGTTTTATAGTGTTTCCAAGCAAACATAACAGAGAGAAGAATAGATGATAAACCTTATGAGGAGACTGGTCACACAGCTTCAACAACTGTCTGCCTTCTGCCAGTCTTTTAAAAATCTATTTCCTGCCCCACTAACTTTTTTATTTGTTGGTTTGTTTGGGGTTTGAGAAGTAGACACGAATATTTTAAGGCAAAGTTCAGACCTGTGTCGTTTCTGGCATAAATGTATCAGTGTAACTAACTGATAAGTAAATGTTTTCATAACCACGCCCAACAAAATTAACAGGCTGATTCTCTAATGGAATGTAATTCTCAGTCTATGTTTAAATATTTACTCTTCTCTTAAAGCTGCTCTTTTACATTTGGTTTTATACTTTATTTTTTATTATTATTTTTTTTCGGACGAAGTCTTGCTCAGTCACCCAGGCTGGAGTACATGGCATGATCTCAGCTCACTGCAACCTCTGCCTCCTGGGTTTAAGCGATTCTCCTGCCTCAGCCTCCTGAGTAGCTGGGATTACAGGCACGTACCACCATGCCCGGCTAATTTTTTTTTTTTTTGTATTTTTAGTAGAAAGGGTTTCACCATGTTGGCCAGGCTAGCCTTGAACTCCTGACCTCATGATCTGCCCACCTCAGCCTCCCAATGTGCTGCAATTACAGGCATGAGCCACCGTGCCCGGCCTCACTTTATAATTGGTTGTTGTAGTCTTTATTTTTAATTTTAAATTTTAGTTATTTTTTAATTAAAAAAAATTTTAATATAAGTAGGGGCTATGCCTGTAATCCTGACACTTTGGGAGGCTGAGGCGGGAGGATTGCTTGAGCCCAGGAGTTCGAGACCAGCCTGGGCAACATGGTGAGACCTTGTCTCTATTTTTAAAAAATGTAAATAGAGCCAGAGTCTTTTTATGTTGACCAGACTGGTCTTGAACTCCTGGGCTCAAGCAATCCTCCCACCTCGGCCTCCCAAAGTGCTGGGATTATAGACGTGAGCCACCATGCCCAGCCTCTTAAAAAAAAAACCTTTTATTCTTAAAATGTTACTTGTGAAAATTATATTTGTGCTAAAATATTTGAGCAAATCAGAGCTGCAAGTACCTTTTTTACCCTCAGCCCACTTCCCAGAGCAGTATCCTGTTAACTGGCTGACCTGGGTCTGTCTCTGTGTTGGGCCCATCTGCCATCTTCCTTTTGTTTCTACCTTTGGTCCTGTCCTAGACTTTGGTCTCTGTTCTGGTCTAGCTCCTCACTAACCCGTCTTAAGAACCTTCAGCGTTGGCCTGGGCTATCAGCATACGAAGCCCTCCTCATTAGGGTCTCAGCATGTTTGAGGTCATGTCAAATGGTGACATCTTACTTTTATTTATGTCTTTAAAACACAGTCAAAACTAAATTATCCTTGTTAAGACAAGCAGGTAATTGAGAACTGCTAAGCCCCCATGATTCTGGGTATTGATCTCATTTTGTTTCTTAGGGACAGGTGGTATCGAGTTGCTTGTGATGTATCTGCCAGGTTCTGGCCCTACTGAGGAAGAGCCAGGATTCAGTCTTGCAGGAGTGGAAGGAGCTGGGGCCTGTTTTCCTCCCAACAGTTCCTCCAGCGGCTGCCTTGATGGTGCCATCATTGGCCCTGCTTTTTTTCTTTTAGACCCTCCTGGCCATTTGGATTTCCCACAGCTTGCTTTGTACCTCAGGGCTCTTCCTCTGCTCTGTGTCTTCCTCTGCCTGCCCACCTCCCTAAAACATGCCTCCCTGTTCTTGTTAACCGATGTCCATTTCTTTTCTTTTTTTTTTTTGAGACAGAGTCTCAGTTTGTCACCCACCCAGTCGAGTACAGTGGTGAAATGTAGGCTCACTGCAACCTCTGCCTCCCAGGTTCAAGCAATTCTCATACTTTAGCCTCCCAGGTAGTGGGATTACAGATGTGCCCCACCATGCCTGGCTGGTTGTTGTATTTATAGTAAATACGGGGTTTCACGATCTTGGCCAGGCTGGTCTTGAACTCTTGACCTCAGGTGATCTGCCCATCTTGGCCTCCCAAAGTGCTGGGATTACAGCTATGAGCTACCATCCCTGGCCTGATGCCCATTTCTTGATGGTTTTTTCTTCTTGTACTTTTCACATGTCAGCTCCTAAAGTGTGTACATATGGTCACTGCAGGAGGACAGGGCTATTTGTGTTCAGGTTACGGGTGCAGGCTGTTGGCCCGATACTAAGTCTGGCCTTACTGCTCTTCTGTTCAGACTGTTCTGCTTCCTGCTTCCATGCTTATAAACACAGTGCTGGTATTTTCTGAGTGAAACTAAGTGGAGCAAAAGCACAGATACACCCACTGTCCCATTATGGGGTTATGTGGGCCTTTTCACTCTGCAGTGTTGAAACTGCTTTGGCTGCACTTTGAAAAATAGGACTATGGTACACATGGTTCTGTCCTGGCCTGGAGCTCCTCCCGTGGCAGGAGCCCGGCTCCAAGTTACCCTCCTAACCGCTTCATGTGCAGTGAAGGGGCTTCCCCACAGCAGGTACGTGGAAGTCTGATGTGCTCATAAGGAGGTCTGCTGTGTTCACGTGACACAGAATCGCTGTGTTGAAAAATCTGCAGAACACTTTGGTGCCGCTCAAGTTATTTATTTCTGGGAATCATTCACAAGGTGTTTTAGGCAATGCCAGTTGGGTGGTTAGAATACATTTTGAGTATTTTAATTTTTTATGTAATTCATTTATGAATGACTTATCAAAAATACATGTAGTCATTCCTCAGCAGCTAGGGGGGATTGTTTCCAGGGCACCCTGAGGATACTAAAATCCAAGGATACTCATGTTCCTTGTACAAAATGAAATATAAACTATGCACATTATCCCATATACCCTACATCATCTCTGGATTACTTATAATACCTAATACAAGGTAAATGTTATGCAAATAGTTGTTAGGGTAGCAGCCCTCAACTTTTTTGGCACCAGGGACCAGTTTCATGAAAGACAATTTTTCCATGGATTGAGGGATCAGAGGAGTATGGTTTCGCAGTGAAACTGTTCCACCTCACATCATCAGGCATTAGTTAGATTCTCATAAGGAGCGAGCAACCCAGATCCCTCGTGTGCGCAGCTCGCGATACAGTTGGCACTCCTATGAGAATCTAATGCCCTCGCTGATGTAACAGGAGGCAGAGCTCAGGTGGTCATAATTCTCGCTCACTGCTCATCTCCTGCTGTGCAACCCGTTCCTAACAGGCCGCTGACCAGGACTGGTCCATGCCCCGGGGGTTGGGGATCCCTGGTTTAGAGAAAAACAACAGGGGAAAAAAAATGTACGTGTTAAGTACAGACAATTTTTTCCCAGCTATTTTCAATCCATGTTTGGTTGAATCCATGGCTGCAGAACACATAAATACGGAGTGCTGACTGTATACATAAACTGTCTACGTAAATGGGGTTTCAGCGATGAGCTTTGAAGTTACCCCTTGATGATTTTTTGTTTTCGAAGATTCAGGAGGTACACGTGTGGGTTTGTAACATGGGTACATTAAGTAATGGTAGGAATTGGGCTTCTAGTGTACCCATCACCCAGATAGTGGACATTGTACCCAATAGGTAATTTTTTAACCCTCACTCCCCTCCCACCCTCCCCCTGCCACTGATGATCTTTAACTTCACGTGTTAAGAGTAATCTCAGGACTTGTGGCTTTTTGTTAAATCAGTTAAAATGACTGAGTGCGCCCTCTCCAACTTCAGCACAGTATTTTATTCTTAAGCAGTTTGCATTTATGGTTTATTTAGTGTGATAAAATTAACCTCTTTGAAACAACAGGAAACGTGAAGCACCACCTTCACTTGTATGGTAGTTTGCAGTTGTGTTCGAAGCTTGTGCTGAGTGGCGGCTGCAAGAGGAAAAGCAGTCCTGCCCTGTCATCCTAGCAGGATGATTAAATAAGTTTAAACAAGTTAATATTCTAGCTCTCTCTCTCTCTCCTCTCTTTCTCTCTCTCCTTACCCCTCTCTCCTCTGCTCTGTCTCTCTTCCCTCACCCTTAAAAAGAAAAATAAATTAATTAATTAAAACAGTTTAAATTCTTATAAAACCCACTGAGCTTCTGAAGGGAAGTACATTATGCTGAGTTGTGAAGGTGAGGAAGGTGCTGGCCAGGGCAGGTGCCTGTGCTGTGAAGGAGCCCAATGGGCTCACGGTCCCTCAGCAGGATGATGGACGCAGGGTTCAGGGCCAGGAGCCAAACGCAGCAAGAAAAGACCAAAAGTTTGGGTTGTGGAGTAAATGGAGAGGTTCCAAGATTAAACCAAGGAGTGTGTGTTTATTTTGTTATGTGCTGTGGGAGCGTGGACCCCCTCAGCAGGTAGAAGGAGAGCAAGTTTGAGGATGTGGTGCAGGAGCAGTTGGGATCACCAAGAGCAGGAGGGACTGAGGCCAGACCAGCAGGCATAAGAGGTCGCTGAGGCTGGTGGGAGGAGAGAGGCTTACTCTAAATGAGGATCGTTGCATCTTTTGGAGCTTTTGTTTTTGAGATAGGGTCTCCATTACCCAGGCTGGAGTGCAGTGGTGCCATGATAGCAGCCTCAAACTTCTGGGCTCAAGTAATCCACCTCCCCGCCACCCCTGCACACCTCAGCTTCCTGAGTAGCTGGGACTACAGGTACACACCCCCATGCCTGACTAACATTATACATTTTTTGTAGAGACACGGTCTCATTTTTTTTTTGCCCAGGCTGGTCTCAAACTCCTGGCTTCAAGCTATTTTCCTGCCTTGGCCTTCCAAAGTGCCGGGATTACAGGTGTGAGCCACTGTGCCCGGTAGATGTTTTTAATTATTATCCTTTTGTATTGTACTTTAAGCCAAAAAAAAATTGTTTAATGTCAGAAATTAAAGGAAAGAGAAGAGAGATCAAAAATACCTTAATGGGAAAGCAGACTCCCCGAGTGAAAAGGAGTATATTGTTCCAGTGAGTTCCTTTCTGTGGCACAGATGGCCATAGGTGCTTGCCTTTGAGGAAATGAAAGAGTCATGATATGTAAGTCAGAGGCAGCTGAGCCTCCCCGCACAGTCTGAAGCTGGGTGGTAGTGAGAAGTTACGTCAGTTTTTTAGATGAAGTCGTCATGTTATAAAAAATAGTCGTTTTAGTCTCTAGGTTACTACTGTTCTCTGGCTCCCCTCCCCATCCAAGACTCCCTTGGAGGGAGGTCTGAGGGCTTTGTGATTCTCATATCTCTTCATGTCCACGATTGGATGGGGAGGTGAGGAGATAGCCTTTAGAACCCTCTCTTTTGCTTCGCATAGCTGGGCTGAGGTTCCCCCAAATAGGGTTGCATAGTTATTGAAGACAGGAGATCAATAGTTGACCTCAAGTGAAGCCTCAACCAGATGACCACAGGTGACCCCAGACAACCAGTGTTGCAATTCTGAGAGCTGATAAAATTGTCATTGTGTGCAGATCTGGGTAGAGTTTTAAGTGTTCTCGTTTCCTGAGGGAATTCAGAAAGACTGTGTGAGAAAGTGGCCGCAGTCTCTTGGATGTCATCTTTTCATGCAGTAAAAAGTCTGGTTTCTGTGAATGTTTGTATAACAAACCACCTCAAAACTTGGCACCAGCGTAGTGTTTCTCATGACTCTGTGGGTTGGCTAGGTTTCCCTATTTCTCCCACTGCCAGCGCCCTTAGAGCTGAGGCTCAGACCAGGTCAGAAGTCCTGAAGGCCTCTGATGTGTCTGGCAGTTTGTGCTGGCTGTTCACTGGGCCCTGCCGTCATCCAGTAGGCCAGAGTGATTCCTGCACAAAAAGTCTCAGTAGCTCCAGACAGGGAAAGGAGAGGCTGTGGGGCCTCTGAGGCGTAGGTCCAGACCACACACTGCTACTCCCTACCCCATTACCTTGGTCAGAGCAAGTCACAGACAGCTGCTTGCACATCCTTATTGGGAGAGGAGAAGGTGTGGTCGCTGGACAGCCCTCCACAGCCCTTTCCTTAAAGATCTAACAGAGCAGCCACCTTCAGTCTGGTGCAGAGTCCCAGCGAACAGCGTTCTGATATCAGTAGATTCCATAGGACAGGGCTGAAGCAGCTGTTCTTTGCTAATCTTGGAAGTTTATTGATATTTTATTTCCATACCTGTACAGAGAGAAGATAATAGAGATTGTTAAGAAATATTCTGTCACCTATCATGACTAAGCGTTGCTATAGTGGAGCATGTGTTCATGTGGTTTTCTTAATTGAAGAATACCTAAATAGAAGCCCATTCTTTTTTTTTTTTTTTTTTTCGAAATGGAGTTTTAGTCTTGTTGCCCAGGTTGGAGTGCAATGGCAAGATCTCGGCTCACTGCAACCTCCGCCTCCTGGGTTCAAGCGATTCTCCTGCCTCCACCTCCCGAGTAGCTGTATTACAGGCATGTGCCACCACTCCCAGCTAATTTTGTATTTTTTAGTAGAGACTGGGTTTCTCCATGTTGGTCAGGCTGCTCTCGACCTCCCAAAGTGCTGGAATTACAGGCGTGAGCCACCGCGCCCGGCCTAGAAGCCCATTCTTAAACTGGCTTCAGTATTATACAGTTCGTAGTGGCAGGTCAGCAGGCCTGGATCTCGGTACCCTATTTTGTTTTTGCTTCATAGGCAGAATGATGGTAGATGGTGCTCTGCCCTGGGCAAGGTCTCAGCAAGGCCTGCATGGTTGGAGGGTCCAGAGTCCAGCTCTACCATCTGCATATTTTCTTTGGAGACTTGTCCTTAGCCCAACAGCAGGAATCATTTGCTAAAGGCTCTGGAGGTGGGCATTCCATCCACAGGTCTCCCCAAAAGGGAGTGCCCTGTTTGGACATTCAGGGCAGTCACACATGTGGGTTTTAAATCTTGTTCTTAGGATATTGTCAGGAAAGGCTCTGGCCCACAAGTTTAGGGCCATTTCATGGGCAGCTTTGGAAGGAGTGATAAAGGTCGTGCAGGCCTGCCCTGTCTTGTGTGCAGGGAAGAAATGAGTTGTTGGTCTGTACACTGAGGCCAGGGTGGGAGGTCTGCCCCTCAGAGCAGTGCCAGCTGAACTCCAGGCTGGCTGGTCACATGGTGCCTGGGATGCTCAGGGGGCAGCCGACTTTTTATTAGCTTGGCTAGATTAGAATCAGCTGAAAGGAGAGCCATACACCAGTGTTCATTGGTCACGTGGTGCCCTGTAGTTCATATTTGTAGCAATTAAAAAGCATTGTTAGTGTCAGAACTTAATAAGTGAGGTTGTGTGGATAGTGCTGGGCCTCATCAACTTATCAGCTGTATCAGCTGCGTGATGGCCTTTGAGCCTGGGTGTGGCCCTATGCAGCAAGGAGACCAGAGCCTGCCTCACCCGCTCCCCAGATCATTTAGACAAGGTGGCACTAATGTGGTGACCAAGGGTGGCTACGTGGGTGGGCTGGGCTTGTTCTGTGACTGAGGTGGAGTAGGGAGGGCAGCTGTAGGAGTGCCATCCGTAGGGGCTATAGATAGATGAGAGGAAGCAGTCTGGTCAGTCCTGAGCCACCCATCGTCACAGAGCTTGGGCTGAGTTGTAATACTCTCCTCATGTTCCTCATCAACTTCTTGAACAAATGCAAGTATATGTGCAAGGACTTTTTAAATTTTAAAAAGCTGTGCAAATGCAGGGTCATCATCTTAAGTAGCCTGTATTTGAGACTTTATGGACAAGGAAACAGGCCAGAGAGCTGAAGTGACTTCCCGAATCCTCATGCAGCCCATGGGAGGCACATCTAGGACCTCGGGGACCCTGGACGTGGCCACAGTCAGTCCTTCTGGTCTGTGAGTGGGCGCTGGAGGGGCTGTAGAGCACCATCCTACGTGACGATGGGTGTCAGCTACTGCTGGAGGAAGGGATGTCAGATGGTATATTTGCTGCCCTCAGAAATAGGAAGCCCTGCATATTGGAAACCTCACAACCAGGGACTTGTGGGGAGCTAGGCCCTCAAGACTCCCAGCTGCAACTGCTGACTCAGGAAGGGCAGAAGAGTCTGCTGCCTGTAGCTGCTGACATGTGGGAACAGACAAGTGCTCCTGGGTCGGGAGAGTGGCACCTGCTGAGGTCAGCACCTCTGCTGCAGTGAAGGGCAGCCCTGGACGTGGACTCTCCCAGGGTGGAACCCTGTACTTGTCAGGCTGTTCCCCCAGGAAGGAGGCTGAATACCATCTGAATTTAATTCAGTAAAGGTTAGGTGAGCACCTGCCACATGTAGAGAGCACCGAGGTGTTTCCAGCCCTTGAAGAGCTTCCTTTGAGGTCACTGTGAGGAAAGCTCATTGTGGTTGCATAGAATTCTGAGTTTGTGGGAGACAGGGGAGCAGTGATTTTTGACCTGGAAAACAGCTTCATTTATTACAGCTAAGTGCTTTTAGTTACCTAAAATTAAGTAGGAGGTCTGGTTTCATTTCATCCAGAATGTAAAAATTATTTACCCCTGAAGTCTATCATGTTTAAGTCATCTCAGCAACAAGTTGATCATAAACCCACTCATGGGAAGTTGGCGGTGGGTGGGGTGGGGGAGCACACGAGCTCCCTGCCTGCAAACCACCCCTCCTTCTGATGCCATTTGGCAAAGGTCAGCCACTACCCTGGTCAGGTGCTTGCTCCCCTTAGGGGTGGTTAATGGTTTTCTCCTTAATCTCCTGTGTTCTTTTTCACTCACCTGCAGCCTGGTCCCAGCCCACCTGCCCAGCCTGGTTTCTTAACCATCTGTACACCCTACATGTGGCAGTACCATGGGTCTCACACATGGTGGACAGGTATTGGCCAGGTGCTCCCACTGTCTGTTCTCTTTGGCCAAATGTCTTCTCTCTGCTCCTCAGGCTCCACAGGCCTTCCCTGACGTTTAGGGCTCAGACCGTGGCCCCCTCCTCAGAGCAGCCTTGCTTTCCTCTCCCACCCCACTCATCTTACTGTTGGTTTCTCAGCACTTGAATCATTCTGTGAATTTACATGTTTCCTTGTTTTTCTTATTCTTATTGAGAGTAAGAAGCTCATCTTAGTAATCTTCTTGTTCACAAACCTTATAGTATGCCACATATAGGTATTTGTTGAATTGAATGAAAATTATTGGATTTTTAGAAATAATGGTATTCATTGGCCAGGCACCGTGGCTCACACCTGTAATCCCAGCATTTTTTGGGAGGTTGAGGCAGGTGGATCACCTGAGGTCAGGAGTTTGAGACCAGCCTGGCCAACAAGGTTTCTCCTTTAATCTCCCATGTTCTTTTTCACTCACCTGCAGCCTGGTCCCAGTCCACCTTCCCAGCCTGGTTTCTTAGCCATCTCTACTAAAAATAAAAAATTAGCCAGGTGTGGTGGCAGGTGCCTGTAATCCCAGCCACTGGGCAGGCTGAGGCTGGAAAATTGCTTGAAACCGGGCTGGGGGTGGGGAGTGGTGGTAGTTGAAGTAAGCTGAGATCATGTCACTGCACTCCAGCCTAGGCAATAGAGCCAGACTCTATCTCAAAAAAAAAAAAAAAAGTATTGATTTTTTTCACATGGTACATTCTGCACACGTCTGACACTCTTAGGAAAATGCTTATGTGTGGTAAGAACTTCATTGGAATTCCTTAGCTCTTTGCAGGGCTCAGAAGTTGGCCTTCTGGGAGCAGTACTTTCCCATACCCCTCCCCTGGCCCAGGACCCCTTACTCCTTCTGGCTCGCCTTTTCTGGCAGCTTCCTGCCCCTTGAATGTCATTTACAGCCTTGCCAACCTACCTTAACATTTTAACCTTTTTCCTCTTACCAGTGACGTTATCACTGGTGGCCAGAGAATTGACTGTGTGTGACTGTACATTTGAGGCAAGGTAAAGGGACAGACATTTTCCTTACATTATTAGTTGTGCAACAGAAGCCAATTAAGACATTGGAGAGGTGAATGACACTAGTAATGGCCTGCAGCTTGGGGTGGAGTGGGACACACCCGGTACGTCATTGTGACTCAGAAGTCCATGTCACCACCCTGAGCTAAGTTCTAAAGTCAGGGCCAAATACCACACTTACTTCATAAAGAAGTCAAAGTCTGACTTTGCCTCCATTTCTCATGAGTGAAAAACTGTTATAGGAAACTTTTGTCTTCAGTGTTTTTGATGGTGGCTTGCTATTTATTAGATTGTGGTATTCTTAAGTCTGATTTTCTCCGTTGGCCAGTTACTGTGTTTTCTCCTTTTCACTTCTGCTTTGTCACTTGGAACGCTTCCAGAAGTACAAGTCACTGCCCCTGCCCACATCAGACTGCAGTTTCAGGATATCCAGGCAACAGCAAGGGATAAATAGGAATAAATTTGGCTGGAAGAAAGAGAAAACACTTAAACCAACAGGCTTATTTTTCTCACTCATTAAGAGAGCTGGGATTCAGGCACAGTGGCTCACGCCTGTAATCCCAACGCTTTAAGAGGCTGAGGCGGGTAGATCACAAGGTCAGGACTTCAAGACAGCCTGGCCAAGATGGTGAAAGCCCATCTCTACCAAAAATACAAAAAAAAATTAGGCATGGTGGCGATTGCCTGTAATCTCAGGTACTCAGGAGGCTGAGGCAGGAGAATTGCTTGAACCCAGGAGGTGGAGGCTGCAGTGAGCCGCTGCACTCCAGCCTGGGCGACAGAACAGGACTCGCTATCTCCAAAAAAAAAAGAGCGGGGGTTGCCCAACTCAGCTCAAGTTCTCAGCGAGCCATCAGCCACCAGGTGCCACCTTCCAGTGAGTGGCCTTCTGTTCCATCCAGGTGTCTCTTCATGCTCCATGGGAATTAGATGGGACATGCTCTGGCTCTCTCTTCCAGAAGCTTTCTTTTCATTTGGGAGGGGCTTCCCCTTGCGCTGGCTGTCAACGACTCAGCCTCATCTTAATTTATCCCCCAGAATGGGGACAGACAGCAAGGGAGAGATCTCAGGTTGAGATGAGTGTACACTAAGGGCTGGGATTATCAGCAGGGAAAACCCTCTCCCAGATAGTGACAAAGGTAAGCAACCATGTGAAGGGAAAGGACAAACATCCCATGAGGAAGAAAGGTAGCTGTCAGGCCCAAGGAAGGAACGTGGTGTGGGGGCATGGGAGCAGGTGGGCAGGGAGGCCTCTGCAGGTTCCCTGGAACCTAAACCCAGGAGTCATGGAAGGCAGATCCAGATTCAAGCGTTCAGAGTACGAGGCAGGGGTGGGTAGTTCAAAGAGCTGGAGAAGAGGCATCTCCTTGGGGAGTGGAAGATGTTAGAGAGATGCAGGGTTGCAGGACAACAGGGCGGTAGAAAGAGTGGGGGATGGACTGTGGCATCTGGGCCCCTGCCAGGAAGGAAGTGGCCCCATTGGTGACTCATACAGGGAGGGGTGGGGTCAGTGGGTGGTTAGGAACTCTGGCACTTGGGCAGGCCTTGCTTCCTCCTGCCACATCTGTTGGGAGGTGAAGCCTGCTGGCCAAAAAATGACCTTCGTTTTCAAAGCCTTTTTGAATAAACTCTTTTGAGGTTTAACTTACATACATTAAAATTCACTTGTTTTAAGTGTTTAGTGCAGTAGGTTTTGCCAAATGTGTGCAGTCACTACACTCAATACAAAACATTCCATCACTCATATTCAAAAACCTTTTAGTATACCTCCAGGTCTTGGTGCAAAGAGGACTTGCTGTTGTTGGGTGTGCAGGCTCACCCAGTCCTGGAGAGAGTGGGCTCTTTGTCTGAAGGTGGGGCAGGGTGCTCCCTCAGTGGTGTGGGAGCTGAGCTGACTGGAGAGTGAAGTGGGATGCATGGGATAAGATGTTTAAGGGAAAGGCTGCAGAGTTGCATTCCGGGCATTTTCCTTCCTGGGGATTCCCAGCAGCTCAGCAGTACCGGTATGAACCAGTTTTTTCTGACTGCCTCCAGCATGAGCTGAATTTCCGTCTGTGCAGTTGTCCTCAGCCAATTGAAAATCACCTGGAGTTTTATTCCAAACACAAGAGAAGGTCAGAGAGAGGAGGCCCGATGATCATGATCGCCCTCTCTCCAGGGCCTAGGCTGGAAGGAGTCCTGCAGCCTTTGTGCTCTCAGGACCAGAGAGCTGACCTTTACCTTGACCTCATGATCCCGAGCATCAGTGGGTGGAAATTCCTTTCATTTTATTGTTGAGCCCAGAAGCTCCCAGCTCTCTTTGGCAAGGTTAAGCGAGGGTAAGAGGCACTATTACTAGAGCGACCAGAGTTCTTTATATAAGCATTGCTCTGCTATTATTCAGTTAACCTTATTAATACCCTGCCTGGTAACTGCTGTGTGTAAATTCTGCCTGAGCCCACATCTCTCCAGTGAGGATATGATTGACATTCCAGGTGCTTCAAGTAAGTCAGAAAAGCCCACAGAGAGCCTCAGTAAAAGTTAGCTATTCCTATCACTGCTGCTATTACTATTTTTTTTTTTACTGTTTTAATTGTTATTTAAAGCTAATTTTATTGAAAAGAAATAAACTTGTGATTTTGCTGTGATTTTTAGCTCTGGATTGAAAAGTGGCTGTTGTCTCCTAGGATAAAGGAGGCTGTCTGTACAGCTGGAAAGACTCGATCCAGGGTCTTACTCGTGGGTGACTTTGCCCTGTGTTTCTGAAAGACAGTATGTTTTAAGGGTTTAATAAAGCTTGGGTTGTGCTGCTCTCCAGTGCTTACTGGGTTTAAGGATCATACCCTATCCATGAACTTTACTGTGGCCCCAGGGACCTACGTAAGTGTCCACAGCTAGACTTGGGGTATGGGTCACATGGTATGAGGGTAGAGATTCTAGCACTGGAGCAAGTTTGGGGTAAAGAAAAACTTTGATTAAGTTTTTGGTTTTTTGGTGTTTTTTTTTTTTTTTTTGTGACAGGGTCTCCCTGTGTCGCCCAGACTGGAATACAATACAATGGCTTGATTTCGACTCACTGCAACCTCCGCCTCTCGGATTCAAGCGATTCTCATGCCCCAGCCTCCCAAGTAGCTGGGACTACTGGCCTGTGCCACCACGCCTGGCTAATTTTTGTATTTTTAGTAGAGACGGGATTTCACCATGTTGGCCGGGCTGGTCTTGAACTCCGGACCTCAGGTGATCTGCCCACCTCAGCCTCCCAAAGTGCTGGGATTACAGGCGTGAGCCACCGCACCCTGCCTGATTAGGTTTTATGTGACAATGGCAGCTTGCTGTTAGTTCTTGCTGTGCAGGGGTGGGATATAGCCAGATGGACTCCTGCCCACTTTCTTGCCATATTAGAGGGGCTTCTCCTTTTAGGTCAGGTCCTCATTATTGGAGGCCTGGGTAGAGGCCAAGGAGTTCATCATTGGTCATCTCTGCTTTCAGAAAGGATGGATGGCCAATGCGTGTGGCCCCCAGTCACCTCTGCTTCTAGAATGGAGGGAGCTCTCAGGCCTGCTGGAAAAGCTCTACGAAGTCAGAAGTACCTGAGAGTGTCCAGTGTGTTTCTGCACAGCCACCTTTTAGTTCCCTTTGTCCTTGGCAAAACCAGTCAGGGACTGAGTGGGAGGCAGCCTTTACTTTGCCTAGGGAGTTGATGCTGAGGCATCCTCTGTTTTCCCTCGTAAGAGTAAGTCAGTTTTTTTCTCTGGTGGAAATACTGCCTTTCTCATGTTACAGGAAAACACTAAGTTTTCGTGAGAACCAATTTAATAGAAGAAGATTGAGAGGATCTCTTTGGAGATTCCAAACTGTGGGTGTCTTTAGCAAACATTTTGATAGCATCTGCTGAAGTGGAAAGTTTTGGCTCGGCGTGGTGGCTTATGCCTATAATCCTAGCACTTTGGGAGGCTGAGATGGGCAGATCACTTGAGCTCAGGAGTTCAAGAACAGCCTGGACAACATGTGAAACCTCGTCTCCACCAAAAATACTTAATAAAAAAATTAGCATGTGTGGCGGTACGTGCCTGTGGTCCCGGCTACTCGGGAGGCTGAAGCAGGAGAATCACTTGAGGCCTGGAGTGGAGGTTACAGTGAGCCGAGATCATGCCACTCTATTCCATCCTGGGCAACAGAGCCAGACCCTGTCTCAAAACAGAAAAAAGGAAGAAAAGGAAAGTTTGCGGTCTTCTTTTTTCACGTTCCTGATTGTTGGGTTACATTTGTATAAGATGCTTCTACAGTAGGTTTTATGGAAGGTGCCAGAAGAGAACCCCAAATCTCTCTTCTACATCAGTCAGTACACCAGAAATTAACCAGAAAGGCAAAAACAGTAAAACCTCAAATAGTTTGACTTGTAAAAACATTTAAAAATATAATTCACTTAACCATAAATGTCATCACTTGGCTGAGTCCTGGTGACTCACAACTGGAATCCTAACACTTTGGGAGACTGAGGCAAGAGGGTTGCTTGAGACTGGGAGTTTGAGACCAGCCTGGGCAACAAGACCCTGTTTCTTAAAAAAAAAAAAAAAAAAAGTAAGTTATTTTTAAGTGTGCTATTCAGTTGAGTTTTGTTTTTAACAGATGGGATCTTGCTGTATTGCCCAGGCTGGCCTTGAATTCCTAGGCTTAAGTGATCTTCCTGCCTCAGCTTCCCAAGTGGCTGGGACTACAAGCACATGTCACGGCACCCAGCTACAATGGTTTTTAGTATATTCACAATACTATGCAATCACATGGTGGTTTTCTTTAAATTATTTTTTCTGAATGCTAAAAAAAAATGCTTATTATAGAATGTTTTAAATATTCTATTAAAAAAAAGGAAAAAAAAGGAAAGGGAAAAAAATGTATTCCACAAAACAGTTTTCACTGAGAGACCAGACTCCCCTGCATTAGCAGATGGTCCAGCCTGTGCGTTATCATAGTGTGTTTTCTAGCTTGTGTCTAGCGGCAGTACACAGCACTGCTCTTGGTAGTGAGACCATCTGAGTGACATACAATCCATGCCCTAGCCCGCGATATGAAAGAACCTGTCTGAAAAACCAGAAGACCTTAAGGACCAACGTTATGGTTTCTGTAGCCATCTCTACCCTCTGGTCCCCAGACCCAGACAGACCCATTTGGTATCCACCCATATTCCAGACAAGGAGCACATCTGGGTGGCATCTTGTTAGAAGGAGAATGCAAAAGTCTCATAAAGTTTTGCCTTTGCCTTTCCAAGTTTTTCAAGACAGTCTAATCAGAGTTTATAGATGGAAGAATTTTAGAAACTGGAGAATGTAGTGCAGAAAAGAAAAACAGTGTTTTGTTTTGTTTTTTAAATTGGTGTTTTGCCGGCACAGTGGCTCATGCCTGTAATCCCAGCACTTTGGGAGGCCAAGGTGAGTGGATCACTTGAGATCAGGAGTTTGAGACCAGCCTGGCCAACTTGCCATCTCTACTAAAAATACAAAAATTAACCAAACATGGTGGCATGCATCTGTAATCCCAGCTACTTAGGAGGCTGAGGCAGGAGAATCACTTGAACCTGGTAGATGGAGGTTGCAGTGAGCCGAGATCATGCCACTGCACTCCAGTCTGGGCGAGAGAGTGAGACTTCATCTCAAAAAAAAATAAATAAAAATAAATAAACTGGGTGTTTGTGCTTTTCTTTTCTTTTTACAATGAACTTTTGTGAAATCTTAGTGTGTCTGATCTCTTAAATATTTAAAAATCTTGCATCTTTGAGATGAATAAACTATTACAGTTCACAGTATCTCTGCAAACTGTAAATCAAATAATTCAGACATGAAATAACCAAGAATAGTAGGAATATAAGTAAATTAATTTATAGTAGCACTAAGGAATTTCAAACTGATACTAACACCTGACTTTTGTGAAGTACTTGCTACCTGCTAGACTGTGTGCTAATGCCTTTATACTATTTAGTCTTTACAGCATACCTATGAAGAATGTATATGTTTCTATTCTCATAAATGAGAAAACAACACAGAAAGGCAACTCGCTAAGAGCTTACATCTTGAATTTGAATTTCAGTCCCCGATACAGAGATCAGATTTGAATTTTGATATCTGACCCCACACCTTGAGCTCTTATTTCCTGAGTGCCCCCTGAAGTAGCAATGAGATTACTTCTCTATGGGGTTAGTGCTGCCTCGTACAAAGGATCAAGTTCTGCTTTGTGTCCAGGGAAGTGAAAGGATGTGAGCAAGGTGACCCTGGGCTCTTCACAGGCTGTGCTGAGCCTCTGAGGTCTTGAGGGAGGTGCCTGATGTGGTGTGAGCATCTGGCATCCCACAGAAGAACCAGTAGGACTTGCAGACCTATAGGAGGTCAAGAGCATCACCTCCTAGGTGCTAGAGCCTGGGGAGAAGGCTGAGACAGTAAACGTCTCCGTTGACCTACTTCCTGAGTCTGTCCCCAGGCCCAGCGTATGGGAGCTGAGGAGAGCTGTTTGGCATTGAGCCTTTGGGGTTTGTGTGTTGATGGAAGGCGGCCACAGGGCATTTATGTTATAGGTGTTGGGGTCAGAAAGTGCATTCCGAAGACAAAAGGAGTGGAAAGCAGGGGCCTGAACTCTGAGAGAAATCTACCATTTGGGAACAGAGACTGCACTGTCCAGGAAGCTGGCTCAGCCAGCCTATGGTAGACTTGCCTTGCCTTCACAAAGAGTTCTCTGTGGCCACAGATGCATCCTGGACTTAGGGGAGCAGTGAGGTAACCCTGTACCTTCTTTGTCTTTAGTCATGGGACATTTTTTTTCGCAACACGAATGCCGGAGCCCCACCGGGCACTGCCTACCAGAGTCCCTTTCCCCTGAGCCGAGGCTCCCTGGCTGCTGTGGCCCATGCACAGTCCCTGGTGGAAGCGCAGCCCAACGTGGACAAGCTCGTGGAGGACCACCTGGCGGTGCAGTCTCTCATCAGGGCGTATCAGGTAAGCTGGGTGCTGACTGTCCACACAGGAAAGGGTGCAGTGTTCCTTACGTTGTGCCTCATGGGCCCTACGGCCTTTCTGAGCGTACGTTGTCATTTTACTTAGACCTCCTCAAACACAAGGTGCTTTCTCCCTGCTTTGGGAGGCTAAAAATGCAAATACACAGGAGCAAAGGAACCAGGCTAGCCCTATTTGAGCAAATCTGGCACCACTAATGCCTGCCCCATAAAGGGCTCCTTATTTCTTTTCCTAAGTTGGCAAGAAATATTTGTGGGCAGGGAAACCAAGTCAGTACCTGGGCATCAAGGAGAAGTGCCCATCCGCCAGTGAGCAGTGGCTGGGAAGGGTGGGTGTTTGATGTACTCTTCTCAGTTACTAACAACTGAAGACTGTAAGAGAAGAAAACATAGAGTTTGGGGACGTGGAGGTGAGGAGAGGCAGCTGAGGGTACAGCCAAGCCTACAGAGAGCGATGGGGGGTAGGGGAACTCTCCAAAAGCATTGCAGTTGGTGGCCAGTCTCATCAGGCAAGTGTCAAGCAGGACAGGGCTTTTCCTCCCTGTCCTTTCCCAGAGCACAGTAACCAAAGCTTTTCTAGGATGTCCACCTGAAACATGGGGAGACCCCAGAGTTCAGACCTTAGGACTTCATCTGTGATGGTCTAAGGAGGACAGGTAGAGACAAGTGAGCCCCGTGCCTCCCTTCTGGAAGCTCCCATGGGCGTCCAGTACCCCGCCACCTGTTCTTGTGTCGCTGCTTTGGTGGCAACAAGGGGACTCATGTCCCCGGGCTATCTTTTCTCTCTTGTGCTTTGGTTTCTGGTGACATGGCCATTTCCTCTGCCAGCAGGGCAGCAGTGCAGATGTTGTAATGGGGCAACATCAGGGGAGGCCCTGGGTCTCTGGCCCTTCATGCCATTTCCTGGCAAGTAACGCTCTCTCCCTGGGGCAAGTGTATTCTGCCTTAGAAAGGAGGTGCACAGTGTTTTGTAAATGCCATAAACTTTTACTCTAAAGTGCTATCCACGTGGATATTTGCATAAGGAGGAGGCCTAGTGGTGTTTCTTTATCACTGCCTGCACGTAGTTGGCCTCAGTAACAACTTCAGCTTGATCTTGCAGTGACTTAACAGCAGCTCCCTTCTCAAATTGCTAGCAAGAAATTATGAAAGACTCTTAAATTGGAAGGGATTTTCTTTCTCCTTTTGGTTTTTAAATAGTTCAGATCAGATGCTTTAAGTCTGTGGGGTAGCAGCATTTTTTGTTCTAACTACTGTGTGCTGACCTACTCAGGAGCACCAGGACCAGAGCCCTCACTCCTCACGGGGATATAATAAAGGCAGACCTTCTTAGTAATCTGACATCTTGTCTGCATACCTCCCCAATTAAGGCCAACACTTAAGCCTTCATTTTCCTCCTTAGGAAAATTTTTCTTTAAAATGTATTTATTCTAAATTGAGATGGGGTCTCACTGTGTTGCCCAGTTTAGCCTCAAACTCCTAGGCTCAAGAGATCCTCCTGCCTCAGCCTCCCAAGTAGCCGGGACTATAGGCCTGTGCCACTGTACCTGGCACATTAGCAAAACGTTTGTGTTCTGAGCTGAGGCAGGCTTCACATTGGAGTAAGAATTGCCTAGCAAATCTCATTGTTTATCCATGGAAACTGTGTGTTTATCCATGGAAACTGTGTGAAGATCCCAAGACTGATCCTTTCAGACTCCCAAGTTTATTATAACCTGAGTTAATCTCTTTTTTATAAAAGTACATTTATGCATAGTAGTGCTTTTGAAATAAGTTATTCCAAGACTTTTAAAAACTAATTTTGTCATATGGGTTTATTGGTGCGTGTTCCTCTTTGGGAAAGGTTTGCATAACGTTGACTCTTTTAACCCTCCCCACAGCTCACTGGATCTGCTTAATGACTTACTTGTGTTATTGCTTCCAGGTCAGGGGTCACCACATTGCAAAACTTGATCCTCTCGGAATTAGTTGTGTAAATTTTGATGATGCTCCAGTAACTGTTTCTTCAAACGTGGGTGAGAATTAAGCTGTAAATGCTAATTTTAATGTAATTTTACTTTTTTTTTTACCCCTTCCCTCTTTTTTTTCTCCTGTCCTTTTGTGTGTGTCCTTCCCTCTCATCGTTGGCCCACTCATAGATACGAGGGCACCATGTAGCACAGCTGGACCCCCTGGGGATTTTGGATGCTGATCTGGACTCCTCCGTGCCCGCTGACATTATCTCATCCACAGACAAACTTGGTGAGGGTCTGAGAGCAGTCAGCTGCGTTGCTTGAGCTCCTCTCGCTGTGCCACGACCTGTGGTAGCCAGGATGTCCAGGCAGGAGGGAAAGGCCCTTAAGTTTCCTTTCGTTCTGATCACTTGAAATTTATTGGTATTGCAGCCTTAGTGTGTTTTGGGCAAGTTATTTTTATCTTACTTTTTCAGCCAGATTGTCTAAGTCTCAAAATTTGAAAATAAAATTTTGGACAGAAAGGTTTGTGGCACAGGGAAAAAGCTTGTCCACCTGGGGCAGGTGGATCAGCAGCACTTCAGAGTATAGCTCTTTTGGCTTCAGGTTTCCAAATCTCATTGCAGCACTGCCTTCAGTGAGGCACGTCCATGAGGCCTTGCTCAGGAACTGCTGACACAGCCGTCTTTTTCTGAAGCCCTCTGTGGCCTGCCCTTGACTGGAGGCCGTGTCCCTTAGGGGACGAATTCCAGAGCAAGTTGTGCAGTTTGGGTCTCCTGATTTGTCATTGCTGGTGATCACACTGAGGAAACTTTGGAAGGCATTCCCACAGCGTCAGGAGGTCAGGGCCTTTGGGAGGTGCATGTATGGAGCGCAGTTGGGGTTTTGTCACTGATGCCAAAAGGTAGTCCCACCTGCACCCCCTCCTCCTTCTGAAGTGAGGCAGGTGTTGTGGCTGGGCTCTCACCTGTAGTTGCTTTGCAGAGTTAATCTGCTTTACGTCACTGTGCTGCTAACTTGTACTAAAGAAATGATGATGTGACTAATTTTTACGTGGCCAGGGTGTTCACAACAGACACTGTGCATGCTGATGAAACTGATGATCACTTACTTGCCTAATACTGCTGTTGGGGTGGATACAAAATTAGCCTCCTCACAGGCACTTTTGGGGAATGGTGAAGACAGTCTCTAAGGCTCTGCAGTGCCGGGATGTCTTTATAGGCATTACCAAGTTATGTCTAGGGGATGAAACGTTAATCAAGTAAGCATGAAACATCATTGACTTTCTTTGGAATTGGCGTTGATGGTTTGTAATTGTTTTTTGTCTTGATTTCAAAAACACTCCTAGATAGTATAGCGTTTCCTTTACATTATACCAGCCCTTTAGCAGATTTAGGAAGGGACTTTAGAGAAACCCTCTTGGATTTTGTTGATTAGGGCCAGTTTGGATTGTAGACTGGGCATTAATTGAACCCTGTTTTTTCATTCAGTGATGACAACTTTGTGCTCCCAAGAAGTGGCCCCTCTTTGCAGTGTCCCCAGGTCTTAGAGCTTCTTCCCTACTGCTCACCCCTCAGTATAGATATCCTCCCCGCTGTTACCCGTAGTCCCATCACAGCCTGTCTGCCCTGAGCCTCTCCAGCCCCCTGTGCTCACTGCCCCCAGAGGCTTCTAGACCTGTGGGGTCCCCTTCAGGTGCTCTGATTAGGCCAAACTCTTCAGCTGGTAGACTTGCTACTCCCTGATAAAGAGCACAGGGATCTGCAACTGGAAGCCACCTCTTCAGAGGAAAACCTCCCTCTGCATTTAGGCAGGATAGGGGAGCTGTGGAATGTTCATATTTTTTTTCTTTCTTCTTCTTCTTCTTTTTTTTTTTTTTTTTTTTTTTTGGTGAGATGAAATCTTGCTCTGTCACCCAGGCTGAAGTGCAGTGGCGTGATCTCGACTCACCGCAACCTTCACCTCCCAGGTTTAAGTGTTTCTCCTGCCTCAGCCTCCCAAGTAGCTGAGACTACAGGCGTGCACTGCCACGCCTGGCTAATTTTTGTATTCTTAGTAGAGACAAGGTTTCACCATGTCGGCCAGGCTGGTCTCGAACTCCTGACTCTGTGATCCCTCCCACCTTGGCCTCCCAAAGTGCTGGGATTACAGGCATGAGCCACTGGGCCTGACTGGAGTGCTCATTTTCTGCAAGCAGCAAAACATTTGAACAGGAGAGGAGCAAGTGCAGTGACCAGCTCTCCCTCCCCTGCCAGAACCTGCATTGTCCCAGCTCCTTGTCCCCACTCTACATATTAGTATAACCAGGGAGTTGTAAAGCTCTCCTTTCCCTCTTCAGACTAGTATCAAGAGGGGCCACACCTAGGTGATCCCAAGCCAGCAGTCTTTGAAGGGTGAGAAACCCTAAGCACTGTCAACATTCCCAGTAATTTCCCATCTCATTAGTGGCTGAGGTAGAGCCAGAATCTGGGAATCCTACCTCCATGGTTCTTCCCACGCCATCACAAGGTCTCACTATATATTTCACTTGGTGAGGTTTGTGGTTCCAGATTCAGCAACATCATGGTGTGGGTAAGAGGACAGAAGGACTTTATAAACCAAGAAACTAAAACATACAGAAGTGGCCCTAAAGCTTCCTGAAATCCTTTGAGGAAGGAAAACTTCTGGCCTTTCTGGCCAGGAGCCCTTTGGAACCACTGAGAGAGAGTCAGGGAGTAGTCTCCACTTTTCAGGAGGAAGGTGCATTTTAATCCTGTGGATTTGTAATAGTGTGACCTAAAAATCGCAATAACGTCTTCAGGTGCAAAAAAATGGAAATGGTGTAAACTTGTTAAACATTTGGATCTGTAGGAAAAGTGGCCTTGAACTTTCACCCTTGATGTATGCAGGTCTTCAAGAAAACAGCAGGTCTAATGTGACCGCTAGATAGTTTGTAGAACACTTCAAGATCCATCATCTCATTTGAACTTCAGAGAGCCTGAACTCTGGAGCCACAGTCCCTGGATTGGAATCCCAGCTCGCTATTACTGGCTGTGTGACCTTGAGCTAGTTGCTTAACCTCTCTATCCTCAGTCACCTCATGTAAGACAGGGGTGATGGTACCTACCTCCTCAGGTGGTTTCAAAATTGAATGAACTCCTTAAAGTAGTGCCTGGACCTTACTATGCTCCAAGTGGGCTTATTAGCAATCTTTTGAGATGAGTAGCTGCCAGACTCTCTGGTAGTAATATAAATTCAGAAACTGAGAGGTCAAGCAAGAAGACCAGGAGTGCGTAGGAGTTAGTGGTGAAGACTGCCCTAAGGAACCAGCGTAGCATCTAGTGCAGGAATTTGCAAACCAAGAAGTGAGGACTCTGTACGGGGGGATGTTTGGGTCCACAAGAACTGTTTGCCAGCTTAGGAATGAGGCAGTAGAAGGGGACAGACTGAGTGGCCACCTGGTGACCCGACCGACCAGTGTGTAGACTGGGGTCAGGGACACGTATGGTGGTGTCCTGTGTCACATGACATTTTTACCCAGAGCTAGGATTCTTCCCATGCCTCGGCTTAGCCGCCCTTCCCACCTCCCTATGGATTTAGACACAGTTTCTCCCTCTCCTTGGGGAAACAGGCGCAGAGCAGTGATCATACCCATGTTTGAACACAGCCCTTGGTGCTTCTGTCAGAACTTGTTCTGTCTCTTGGAAAAGCTTCAGGTAGGGGGCAGCGATGGAGGGCAGGAGAAAGCCATTCATTCTCCAAGGGCACTTGTGATGCCACCCTGAAAACACTCTGCCAGCTGATGACCTGGGTGGTCATCCAGTTTGGTCTGCAGTGCTAGCAGGGGGTTTTGTCCGCTCTGAGTTTTTTAATAAAGTGGAGTATATGCTATAGTTTGCGCTGCGTTGACCTTTTATGACCTTTTTTTTTAAAGTTTGGGAAATTCTGGCTTAGGGTACCTATATCCTCACTTCTCAGAAATTCTCCTAGTCCCTGAAATAATAGGGAAAGGTAATTAACAAGTAGACTCTTGCCAGTTAGGAGAGACTCTACAGACACAAAACTCCTCAATAGCCCCCGAGTGTCAGGAGTTACCATCATATGTTATGGACACACTGTTACCCTCAGTTTTATCTTTCAAGTGCAGCATGACGGAACTTGTTATGAATACAATAAAAATATTATTGAGATGAAGGGGCTAGTGATTTTTTATTTTAATTAATTTTTTTGTTGGGGGGACAGAGTTTTTTTTTTTTTTTTGAGACAGAGTTTTGTTTTTTTGTCCAGGCTGGGGTGCAGTGGTGCAGTCTCGGCTCACTGCAACCTCTGCCTCCTGGGTTCAAGCGATTCTCCTGCCTCAGCCTCCCGAGTAACTGGGATTACAGGCACCTGCCACCATGCCCAGCTAGTTTTTTGTATTTTTAGTAGAGATGAGGTTTCACCATGTTGGCCAGGCTGGTCTCAAACGCCTGACCTCAGGTGAGCCACCCACCTCAGCCTCCCAAAGTGCTGGGATTATAGGCATGAGCCACCGTGCCTGGCCAGGAATAACCTTTTAATTAGGGGCCAGGTTCCAGGTAAATTCCCAGATGCTCATCTTAATTTGTGCCAGGCTGTACTGTAGACCCTATTTCTCTTGGGATAGAGGGTTGAGAGTTCCAACATGAGATACTTTATTTATTTATTTATTATTTTATTTTAAAAACAGAGACAGGGTCTTATTATGCTGCTCAGGCTGGACTCAAGCAGTCCTCCTGCCTTGGCCTTCCAGAGCGCTGGGATTACAAGAGTGCTGGGATTACAGCAGTGAGCCACAATGCCCGGATGAGATGTATTGAATACACATTTCTCTTCACTCACATTCTATAGTGAGGTTCTTTGACACTAAATCTGCAGACCTGTAGAATGAGGCACCAACCTCATATTATAATATTCCTGAATGGGTCCAGTCAGGGTGGGAGGTAGGTAGTGGCAGCTCAACGTCTTCTAGTAAGAGGGCTCCTAGGGAGGCTTTTTCCACTGACTCTTGAAGAAGAGTCATAGGTTGGGGTGGCAAGGTAGATATGGGTGTATATTGCAAAACACTAGAACCAGGGTGTGGAAAGGTCTAGACAGTCCCAACAGTGAGGCCCGCTCATTTGCCTAATTAGAAACAATTAGAAACTCTTGCTTAATGAGAAATTCTTGCCCTCAGTTTTTTTCTTGCTGTTGTTTGTTTTTTTTAATTATTATTTTTCTTTTTTGAGACAGAGTCTTACTCTGTCATCCAGGCTGGATGGAGTACAGTGGTGCAATCTCAGCTCACTGTAACCTCCACCTCCCAGGTTCAAGTGATTCTCATGGCTTAGCTTCCCAAGTAGCTGGGATTGCGGGTGTGTTTTGTATTTTTTGTAGAGATGGGATTTCACTTGTTGGGCAGGCTGGTCTTGAACTCCTGGCCTCTAGTGATCCTCCCACCTTAGCCTCCAAGTAGCTGATTACAGGCATGAGCCATCATGCCTAGCTCTGTTTTACTACTTTTTAAAATTCAATATGTCTATCTTCTTCAGCTACTCTA
>CAUYLG010036231.1:0-24063 GCA_963573385.1 Cacajao melanocephalus
TAAGTCAGTGTCTGCTGCAGACATTGAGAGATATGAGAAGTGGATATTCGAGTTTGGATCATGCTAAATTCTCACATGTAAACTGAGAAATGTGCCTTACATGTTTGAATAATAATTAATTAAATGTAGTAATTCATTGCACTGAGTGCTATATTTTTTTAAACTTGCATAATGGTAAGATTTTTTTAAACCCTTATGATTCTGAATAAAGGCAATATTTTTAAGCTGAAAATTTGTTTTACTTTAGCATTACCAGATTTCTTTCACTGATCACAAATGTTACTTAGCTTGGAAAGCTGTCTTTTTTTTCTTTGCTTTTTCTATTTTTTTCAAGACTGTTTCTTCCAACAACTGAATTGGCCATTCACATTGGGATTAGCCAACAGACCGTAAGAAAGACATCAATCAATCATCTTGGCTCTTATTTGAAACCAACAACAGCGCCAATGGCAAACCACCACCTGTCTTATTAAGGGCCTAGGAAAGCTGTCTTTATATGCACTTCTAATTTAGCATCTTCTCTCTCTCCTTTGCTGCTCTTACTCCTTCTAGGGAGAATAAGATTGGCTCATCGCCAGTTAACTTTACCCACTGCCTCTAGGTGCCAGTGGATAACTGAAAATCCCTCAACATTTTTACACAAGTAGCTAATTAAAGCATGAGCCAAACCCAATATATCTTCCTTCCCACTTTTAGTGTTATAGTAGCTTCCCTTCTCTTCCTGGGAGAGTTTTAAAGACACATTTCACTTTGCATTTTAAAAAGAAAAACTAAAAGTCTTACCTGACTTTTATTTTGTCTACATAAGAGGCTGCACTACAGGCAAATAGGCATTTCTAAACCTCTAATCAAACTCATTAACTCATGCATACTAAACATAGCTACAGTAATAGTTAATGGTTTAAGTTAGTAAGTGAAATAAAATTTAATGGTATAAAATTTTAGATAAGATTTCCATGTGTGACTGCTTAGAAGAAAATAACCTACTATGTTATCCCGACCATAGAAAACAGAGCTTCAGGAGACTGCAGACCTTGCTATGGTCCCAAGTCTTACTGAGAAAGACAGAAGCCAGGATAGGGATCTGCTAACTGCAAAGCCTCCTATTTTTTTCTTCACTAGAATCTGTAAGCTTATGGTTACTAGAAAAAATAAGATCATGTCATCATTTGGAGTTAGTTAGAACTGGTGCTAGAACTGGTGCTAATAACTTAGGGAAAGAAAAAGGGTGTAAAGAAAAAGTGTTACTAGCTAGTAACTCTAGGATCAAATTATAAGTTGCAGGCTATTTTTTTCAGCAATATGGGGGTAGGAATAATAGAGCTCCATGGAATGTAATAATTAAAGTCTGGTAAAATGAAACATCACTTCTTCGTTCTACTATTTGTCATCCTCTCCGCCCCTACCACACACATATCTAATTTGGCCTAAATATAAAGTGGTCTCAAAAAAACAACCATGGCTGGGTGCGATGGCTCATGCCTATAATCCCAACACTTTGGGAGACCTAGGTGGATGGATCACCTGAGGTCAGGAGTTCGAGACCAGCCTGGCTGACATGGTGAAACCCTGTCTCTACTAAAAATAGAAAAATTAGCTGGGCATGGTGGTGGGTGGCTATAATCCAAGCTACTTAGGAGGCTGGGGCAGTAGAATCGCTTGAACCCAGGAGGCTGAGGTTGCAGTGAGCTGAGATCGTGCCATTGCACTCCAGCCTGGGCAATGAGCAAAACTGTCTCAAAAACAAAAAATAAAAGCCAACCATTACTTTCTTGGACAATGTTTTCAAAATGATGGGTTGCAGTAAAAAATTTTTTAAATGAAACAATAGAGAGTATCACATAATTGTATCTATTAGGTCACATTGTAAAATATTAACATGTCAATATGAGTAAGGGTTAAAAAAAGGTAATGAAACACTTGTAGGGTAAACAGCACTATATCTAGAACCACAAGAACAAGGGCACAGTCTAATTCATATCAATGGACTCATTTGATTTGAGCCATGGTTTCAGCCAGTGTAAATGAAAGTAAACCTATTCCTGCATCTCGGCTATTCTTACCTGGGCAAAGGTTTTATATCAGTGTAACCAAAACGGCTATACTTTTTTCCTCAAAAAGTTTATTTTAGAGGGAGAACATATCATACTACTTTTAAATCTTGGAGCATTCAAGGTAAGTAGTCTTGGTACAGGATACAGTCAAATCATGATATGCTTCAGTGATTTTATACTGAGTCACACACAATATAAAGGCACATTGTACTGAATAAAAAAATAAGTGTTAAGTTCTTGAGCTTTTAAATTAGAATTTTATAAAGTGCTTTCATAAAGTCTTATAAGTGGATATAATTTCCTTAACAAAGGCACCTTGAAAAGTTCCTGGCACAAGAGATTTTGTCTGGCCTTTTTTTCCTTTTGGTAATTTCAAAGTCTCTTCACATGTCTTATCTCCCACTTTAAGTTTTCTTTCACAATTCATCATATGAATAGCCAGCCCTTTTAGAGAATAAGGTAAACTTTTTTTTTTTGGGGACAGAGTCTTGCTCTGTCACCCAGGCTAGAGTGCAGTGGCGCAATCTCAGCTCACTGCAGCCTCAGCCTCCCGGGTTCAAGCAATTCTCCTGCTTCAGCCTCCCGAGTAGCTGGGACTACAGGCACGAGCTGCCATGCCCGGCTAATTTTTGTATTTTTTTTAGTAGAGATGGGGTTTCACCATGTTGGCCAGGGTGGTCTTGATCTCCTGACCTCATGATCTGCCTGCCTCGGCCTCCCAAAAGTGCTGGGATTACAGGTGTGAGCCACTGCGCCTGGTCGAGAATAAGGTAAACTTTAACTTGGCACTGTAAAGGTCAATTTTCAGGCAGTCTTAGAAGTTTAGCAATTTCTTTAGTATATAAACTGATTCTTAACGATTTAAAGAAAATTATATTCAAGTGGCAAATTTGGAGGCAATAGACTAATTCAGAGTCCATGATATGAGATGGGATTTTAAATACATGTTTTATCTTCAAGGTTTTCAGCTGTTTTCTCAAGACCATCTGGATATAAGTTGACAGCCGTCACAGGTATGACATTCACTTTATCCAACTGAAGAATTCCTCTGAAATAGAAAGTGATTAATTACTATCAAAATTAAACGTTTCTTCTGCCTGTAGTTTGTTAGTGAGGTAAGGCTACTTCAAAGTTATAATACATACCTAAAGTTAGGTGCTTTTGCTACATTCTATTTAAAAAGTCACAGTAGTTGTATAAATTATGAGTCCAAAGTCACTTTTACCAAACTGGCTGAGAGAATAGAAAGGCATCAAGGAAGTTCATTACTTCCTATTTTAGGGAAGAATAGGGTAAGTATAGATTTCCAAGGCAGAGTGAGGTTCCTAGATACACCTAGGCTGAGCAAAAAGACTAAGCCTAAGAACCTTTCTAAACAACACTCACCACCAGAACACAACCTTAGGTCTTTTTTTTTTTTTTTTTTTTTAATAAAGATGGGGTTTCACCATTATGGCCAGGCTGGTCTTGAACTCCTGACCTCAGGTGATCCACCCACCTCGGCCTCCCAAAGTGCTAGGATTACAGGCGTGAGCCACCGTGCCCGGCCAACCTTAGGTCTTTAGATAGTGTTTCTCTTTTTGTCACTTAAAATCCCTGACTAGAGAGTATATCTTCGGATTCAATCTAGGATGCTATATTGTAAATTTGGTGTTATTCTAAGAACATCAACAGAAGTTAGTTGTTTGTTTATAGAACCAAACAGATTCTAAAGTTCCCAGGAAAGTAACTGCAAGAATAGCCATATATTTTTTTCAAAAAGAACAAGGGGGAGAAGAGAAAGTTGCCTTAACTAGCTCTCAAAGGTTTTATTAAAACATGACAGTAGGCCAGGTGTGGGGGCTCACGCCTGTAATCTTAGCACTTTGGGAGGCCAAGGCAGGCAGATCGTTTGAGCCCAGTAGTTTGAGACCAGCCTGGGCAAAGTGGCGAAATCCCATCTTTACTAAAAATAGAAAAAATTAGTTGGGTGTGGTGGCGCACACCTGCAGTCCCAGCTATTCGGGAGGCTGAATTGCGAGGGAGATAGAGGTTGCAGTGAGCCAAGATCATGCCACTGCACTGCAGCCTGGGTGACAAAGTGATACCCTGTCTCAAAAACAAAACATGATAGTAATTAAAACTGTTCTACTGGCACAGAAATAGACAAATAGATCACTGGGACAGAAAAAAGTCCACAAAAAGACTAGTGTATATGGAAATTTAGTTTATAATAAGGCAACATTCTACATCAATGAGAAATTACTAATGGAAAAATGGCCTCTGTTGGGAAAACAAAATGAGAACTCTAGAGTAAAAAGTATACACAAAAGTAATGCTAAAAAATAAATTTTGGCCAAGCACAGTGGCTCACACCTGTAATCCCAGCACTTAGGGAGGCTGAGGAGGGTGAATTGCCTGAGGTCAGGAGTTTGAAACAGGCCTGGCCAACACGGTGAGACCCTGGCTCTACTAAAAATGCAAAAATTAGCTGGCTGTGGTGATGCACGCCTGTAGCTCCAGCTACTTGGGAGGCTGAGGCAGGAGAATCAATTGAACCCAGGAGGCGGAGACTGCAGTGAGCAGAGATGGCGCCACTGCACTCAGCCTGGGCAACAGAGCAAGACACCGTCTCAAAAATAAATAAATTTTAAGAAAATATAATGCTAGGCACGGTGGCTCATGCGCTTAGAAATCCCAGCACCTTTGGAGGCCAAGGCAGGAGGACTGATTGGGCCTAAGGAGTCCAGCCTGGGCAACATAGTGAGATCCTGTCTCTACACAAAACAAATTTTTTTTAAAAAAATGGCTGGGCAGAGAGGCTTAGGCCAGACACAGTGACTCTCGAACTCCTGACCTCAAGTGATCCATGCCCCCCGTGGCTTCCGAAAGTGCAGTCCAAGGCGGGCGTGGATCACTTGAGGTCAGGAGTTCGAGACCAGCCTGGCCAACCTGGTAAAACGTATCTCTACTAAAAATACAAAAACTGGCCAGGCATGGTGGTAGGTGCCTGTAGTCTCAGCTACTCAGGAGGCTGAGGCATAAGAATTGCTTGAACCCAGGAGGTATATTTTTAGTAGAGATGGGGTTTCACCATGTTGGCCAGGATGGTCGTGATCTCTTGACCTTGTGATCTACCTGCCTCGGCCTCCCAAAGTGCTGGGATTACAGGCGTGAGCCACTGCACCCAGCCTATTTTGCTTTTATTTTCTGTTACAAACAATGCTGCAATGAATATGCTACTTGTCTACTGAAATTAACTACATTTTAAACTGATACTTTGGGGTTGAAAATACACCATGAAGTCCTCTGGTTTTGTTCATCTCTGATCATACAACTGCATTTTCCATTACACATATTTGTTTCCTTCCTCTCCTACTAGATTTTAAGTTCTTAGAGAGCAGAATTTGTCTTACTCACATCTGAATCTCTAAGAAATGTCTGGATCACAATAGGTATTCAATAAATGTGTTTCAATTTTGCTAACATTGGAAGATGGGCTAGAAAAACAGCAGTTGTTATTTTTCCTCACATTTGTCTTACCCTTTCTAATTTTTATATTTTCTACTCAAAAACATAGCAAATATGTCTCACTTTTTAATCATTAAAAATACTTACATTTCAAAAATAGGAAATACTTACTTGTATTCAGAAACTGGGAAAAGCACCTTTAACATGGTTATTACCACAGCTGCTCCTGTAATTCCAACCACGGTGATGTTCAAAAACTGAAAGAACACTGGGAAAACACTGCTCCAGAACCTACACAGATCTTTTCTAAACTTTTCCATCCACTGACACATTACCTAAAAAAGGAGTTTCGATTAGATAAGCAAGTTGCATAGAGCTCTAAGAATAAACTTTACATTTTTTTAATGTTTTAGCTTTGGGATGGTAAAAATGTTCTGTATTTTGATTGTGCTGGTAGTTACATGGGTGACTACACTTGTCAAAACTGTGTATTTTAAATGGTGCATTTTATTTTCAAATGTACCTCAATAAAGTTACTTACAATTTAAAAAGTTATGTTCTAACAATACAAGCACAAAAATGTTAATAGCCTTTAAAATTATTTATATTGTTTTCTAACTACAAATCAAGTGAAAATAATTGCTAACTGACAAGAGATTCATTAGGCTAGTCCATTACAAATGAAATAAAGCAGCATCAACTGTCTGTTTCCAGTACCTAGAGCACAAGAGAAAGAAGAGAAAGACAAATATGTCAGTAGCTTTTAGAACAGATGGGAAGCTCACTGTGTACTAAATGTTTCTATACTTGAAGAGCAAAAAGAGAACCTAAGGTGGGCACTGATGGCATGGACTATGAAGACAGTCTGCTCTGGGGCTGACCTGCTAAGGGAGGTGAGGTAGACGGGGTGAGGGTGCTACAGTCCAGACTGCTAAAGTGACCCCAAATATGCATCCTAACCTTCAGTGAGAACTGCTACTCCTTTGAGACCAACCATAGACCCGGCTCATTTAAAATGAATTTTGGGTAGGGGCCTACTTAATATACAGAGAGATATCAGGATACTCTCTGAACCCATGAATATCTTCCTAGTACTCAGTATAAATGTCACAGGTAACATACAAGAAATTAGTAGGTGCCAATGCATATTTATATGTAGTACCCATATTATTTAATCCTCATAACAACTTCATTAGATACTACTTTACACTACTATTTAATTAAGTGGGTGCCCCACTGTACAGATAAAGAAACTGATGTTAGAGAGATTAAGAATTTGTTCAAGGCTGGGCACAGTGGCTCATGCCTGTAATCACAGCACTTTGGGAGGCCAAGGTGGGTGGATCACTTGAGGTACAGGAGTTTGAGACCAGCCTGGCCAACACGGTGAAACCCTGTCTCTACTAAAAATACAAAATTAGCTGGGTGTGACGGGGCGTGCCTGTAATTCCAGCTACTTGGGAGGCTGAGGCAGGAGAATCACTTGAACCCAGGAAGCAGAGGAGTGAGCCAAGATTGTACCACTGCACTCCAGTCTGGGTAACAGAGAGACTCCATCTCAAAGGAAAAAAAAAGAAAAAGAATTTATTCAAGATCACACAACTAGTCAGCAGCAGAACCAGGTTTCAAGCCTGGGCAGGCTGACTCCAGGAAGTATATTCTCAACCACCTGAGCTGAATCACGGGGCAAGATCCTGAGGGCACTATGCACGCGTGTGTACTCAAGGTAGCGGGTGCAGAATAAACACAGAAATCTGAATATGAGAAAGAACTGTGGAATTTACAATTCCAACAAAATGAAACCCAGCACATTGATAATCATGATCTGACTACAATATTATTAAACAAAGGCTGAAGAAGAAAACAGGAATACCTAAAAATATCAAATTAAGACCAAGATGAGTCCATTATCACCAATGCTCCATGGTTCCATTCTTCATTTCCACTTCATTTTAAATGCTAGGATCTATTTTCTTCACCGTAACTGTGAATGCTTATGATAACACCAAATACTTGATTTACCTTATATGAAGATGGAGGCTCTGCTCTGAGAGGAGTTTCAGGTAACTTGCCAGGTAAAACATCTTCATCTACAGTGGTTTCCACATTTCTGACAAGATACTGGCTGGTGGTCTGCAGTGAACTAACACTTTCTACTGAGGGGGAAGAGCAACATTACCAAAATGCTGGTGTCTTTCCTAGTAGTCCTAAGGTTACTATACCAATAACATTTAGGATAGTAAGAACATCTATTTTACCATGGGATAAAAAATTAATACATTTGAGTGTTCACTGATTTAAATGCCAGAAGAGAGCTATAGACTAAGATATGTATAAAGAGCTAGAGCAGTTATGATTCTGTCATATAGAAAGTCAAAATTTTAGGCTGGGTGTGGTGGCTCATGCCTATAATGCAAGCACTTTGGGAGGCCAAGGTAGGCAGATTACCTGAGGTTTGGAATTCGAGACCAGTCTGGTCAGCATGGTGAAACCCCATCTCTACTAAAAATACAAAAATTAGCCAGGCATAGTGGCAGGTGCCTGTAATCCCAGTTATTTGGGAAGCTGAGGCAGGAGAATCGCTTGAACCTGGGAGGTGGAGGTTGCAGTGAGCCGAGATTGCACCACTGCATTCCAGCCTGGGCAACAGAGTGAGACTCCACCTCAAAAAAAAAAAAAAGCCAAAATTTTAAAAGTTCTGCGTTTCAGTGAAAAAATGAATAGTTCTTCCTCTGAATGAACCTTCACAATAGTCTTATTACATATTTTGTGACCAATGTTCAGAGTAAGAGTGGATAATTACTGAGAAATGTCACTATGCAACCAGCACTGATCACATTCTACTAAGGCTCAAAATAGAGTCCTAAAGTCCTTAAATGGACATAATAAAGCAATACATGTTATGAAGCATTTTTTAAAGAAGCTCGTTTCCAAACATATTAACTATTAAAGATAAATAGCAACTTTCGAAACTAGTGTAAAAAATAACAAAGTTCAAGAGTATATAAAGCTACCAACTAAATAAATAATCTCCTTAATACTTTAAATAATGGTCTTTTAAGTTACCTTTTTTGGAGAGGTTAGGGAGGGTAAATAAAATGTCACTGTCTCGAGAAATAGAGTAGAGCATGCTTTCTTCCAAAGGGAGGGTATAGTTTGAATGTCTTAGTATTCCCTGGTTCTTAACTAAAATATCAACTTCAGTCACATCCTTTTGTTGAACCTATGAAAGAAAATATAATGATTTATTTTAAATAGTGGCACAGCCCCATAAAAATTTAAAAGCAGATTTTCCTCCCAGATTTATGTTACTAAAACACATGTCCTATTCAGACAATTACTCCTTTTTGTTTTTCTGAGATGGAGTTTCGTTCTTTTTGCCCAGGCTGGAGTGCAATGGCGCAATCTCAGCTCACCGCAACCTCCGCCTTCCGGGTTCAAGTGATTCTAGTGCCTCAAACCTCCTGAGTAGCTGGGATTACAGGCACGCACCATTACACCCGGCTAATTTTGTATTTTTAGTAGAGACCAGGTTTCTCCATGTTGGTCAGGCTGGTTCAAACTCCCGACCTCAGGTGATCCGCCCACCTCAGCTTCCCAAAGTGCTGGTATTATAGGCGTGAGCCACTGTGCCTGGTCGACAGTTATTCTTTATTTCCTCCTACTCCCACTTTGGGGCACTTAACTTGCAACTTTAATAATATTCCTGTCTGCTTTAACACTATTATAAGCTTAATCTTCATTCTAGGCTGGGCGCAGTGGCTCACGCCTGTAATCCCAGCACTTTGGGAGGCTGAGATGGGTGGATCACCTGAGGTCAGGAGTTCAAGACCAGACCAGCCTGACCAACATGGTGACACCCAATCTCCAAAAAAAAAAAAAAAAAAAAAAAAATGGATTCTACTTCATTTACACACAGAGACTTCATTTACCATAGAGGAAATGGTAGCAGAACTATGAGCCAAACTGAATCTTTTTGCTTACTTTCTATTTAATAATCTCCATACATTTTAAAGTGATATAAACATGTATGAATATGTGAAATTTTAAAAATACATTTCAAATGCTAAAATAAATATACAAAAATTCTAAATAACTGGATACAGGCAACATCAGGCACCTTCCTTATCAAGTCAGAAACAAAATAACTGAACACACGCATAATACCTAGCACAAATTCAAATCTTTATAATTTAATTCCCCATTAATAAACATACTATCTTACTTGTTTTCCATCAATCTCTACTACCTCTTCTTGAATGACAATTAGTTGCAAACTTGAACCAGACGTCATAGGCCACTCATGAACTAAAATCCTTATACTGGCAATTCCAAAATATTCTTTTTCCTCCAAATTTTCAAGATTTTCATTCACTATAAAAAAATAAAGTAGTGACAGCTTTGAACAAAAATTTACCTCCAAATCTGTTACTGAAGTTTGATTATTTTGATGACATTTACATGGAACAGGACAGTCATAAACCAATTTCTTTGGCTTTCTTCATCCCTGATCTCAATGCTGTTTCCGATTTATTAAAAACAAAGACAATCTGACAAATCTTTACATTATAAAATGTGTTGATCTTTAGACTTGTATGAAATACCACACTAGCAACATCTTTTCTATCCTTTTCTTTCTGAGGTGGAGTCTTGCTCTGTCGCCCAGACTGGAGCGCAGTGGCACGATCCCGGCTCACCACAACCTTCGCCTCCTGGGTTCAAGGGACTCTCCTGCCTCTGCCTCTGGAGTAGTTGGGATTACAGGCTTGCACAACCACACCCAGCTGATTTTTTGTATTTTTAGTAGAAACACGTTTCACCATATTGACCAGGCTGGTCTTGAACTTCTGACCTCAAGTGATTCAACGACCTTGGCCTCCCAAAGTGTTGAGATTACAGGCATGAGCCACCATGCCCGGCCCATCTTTCCTATTCTTTTACACAGTTGGCAATGAGGAACCATCATGGCATAACTATAAAGCCAGGCAGAAGACACTGTCAATCCCATGTTTTAACACAATAAGCACATATATTGATCCATTCATTCATCCTCAAAATCCTGTGACAGAAGAGGCCCAAGCAGTACGAACACTGAGTTTTTTTCTCAATCCTTTCCCAGATGAAGTGACTCATTACTGTTAGAGATAGCAGGAATGGGGAAAGAGAGTGGGGGAGGCCTGTCATTTCTCCCTGGTAATGGATAACGGGGTAGGACTAGCTATTAGCCATGTTCTTCTCTAGCTAGGAAACCCCTACTCCTGCTCCAGTAGAAATGGGGTGTAGTAGCTGCAGCTGGTTTATAGAGCCAGTGGCTACTCTATTAAGGTAGAAAGTGCTATAAAAAAAAGATTAAGCAACATACATCAATGCAACTGCCACAGATGGAACATTTTGTTCCTATCCCTCAGAGAATCTGAAGATTATTTGCCAAACAGGAACCCAGATGTACAATCTGAATGCACACCCAGCTGTTTAATCTGATTCTGTGCATTTACAGGGCTATTTCCTTTATCTGGAATATCTCAATATCTAGTTCCTTAACCACTTACTATTATAAGATGTACCTACCTATTCTTCCTTTCTTTAGTCCCTCCCTTCCAAACCATTCAGACAACAGTGCCAGGCTCATCTCACTGTGACATGGTTTTCAGTCCACAGCCTCCTGCTCATGCCCCTTCAGTGGCACTCCTGTGTGGCTCCTTGTCCTCTGACTGGTCGTCCTCAGGCTCCTCATCTGGCCCCTTGCTGCTCCTCTCTCTAGTGTGCCTAATTTTTCATGCCCTTTGAAAGACACCACTGTGAAAGGTACCCCCTCTCTCATGGTCCATCCCAGCGTTCCAACTGACCACTACCACCCGTGGGTCTCCCTCGTGGAATGGCAGGCACTATGTCAGCATGTCCATAAGCCCAAAGACCAGGGCACAGGAGACTCAATGGGTGAGAAAATGCAGTCATATAAATACACCCAAGTGGCGATTCTTCAGCCTGCAAATTTGGTGCCTGATATAGTTTGGATGTTCCCTGCAAATCTCATGTTGAGATGTAATTCCCAATGTTGGAGGTGGGGCCTGGTGGGAGGAGTTTGCACCATGGGGGCAGATCCCTCATGGCTTGGTGTTAAGGCACCCCTGCCACTCTCGCTCTCTCTTGCTCCTGCTCTGCTACATGAGACACCAGCTCCCCCTTTGCCTCCCACCATGAGTACAAGCTTCCTGAGGCCTCCTGAGAAGTTGAGCAGATGCTGATGCCATGTTTCCTGTACAGCCTGCAGAACTGTGAGCCAATTAAACCTCTTTTCTTTATAAATTACCCAGTTTCAGGTATTTCTTTATAGCAATGTGAGAAGAGCCTCATTCAGTACCTATAATATAGGGTAAAATTAAATAAAAAACAACAAAGCCCTTCATATTCTGACTTCTTTACTGTGGTAGGTAGCTTTCAAAAATGACCCTCAATGACCCTTGCCTCTAAGGATTCTTACATTTGTGTAATTCATTCCTCAAGTGGGTTGGACCTAGTGACTAGTTACCTATCTATTTATAAATGGGAGTCTTCTTTTTTCTCTTCTTTTTTTTTTTTTTTTTTTTGTTCTTTTGAAGAGAAGTCTTGCTATCTTGCCCAGGCTGGTCTTGAACTCCTGGCCTCAAGTAATCCTGCAGCCTCAGCCTCTCAAATAGCTGGGATTACAGGTGTGAGCCATTGCACCCAGCCTAGTGACTTGTTTCTAACAAACAGAGCATAGCATAAGTGATGGAATATTACTTCCATGACTAGATTATTCAAGACTGTGACTTGTCTTGCTAGTACTCTTTCTCTTACTGGCAGTCTCTCTTGTTCTCTCAATGATGAAGCCAGCTGCCAGGTTGTGAGATGCTCTATGGGGAGCTTCATGTGACAAGGAACTGAGGGAGGCCTTCAGCCAACAACTGGTGAGGAACTGAGGCTTCTGTTCAAGAGTTCAGAAGGAACTGACTCCTGCCAACAACCACATGAATGAGCTGGGAAGCAGATTTTTCCCAGCTGAGCCCTGATGTGATGGCAGCCTTTTGAGAACCCCAGGACTGCACTAAAGCCAAGCTCAGATTCTCGACCTACAGACACTATAAAATAATAAATATTGTCTTAGGCCACTGACTTCTGGGTTAAACTGTTATGCAGCAACAAATAACAAATAGATCGACTAAAGCAAAAGTTTCTTAAAGAATTAAAGAAGATTTGTTGTTGCAGCACTTAATGTTTTGAAGATTCTTGTTGTAACTGGGTAAGATGAGCACTTATTGCAAAGAAACAAACTCAGTGCAATGACTGGGATGACTTAAAGGTGGCCATAATAGAGGAGAGAGGCTGCATCCACGTCCATTTCCCAGTGAATACAACAACAAAAGAATTATTATTTCAATAGTACTAGCACTTCCTTTCTTAGCTACCATGGATTAGTACACCAACCCTCTTGCAAATGAACCACTTGCAAAGAACCGCTAGAAAAGATGTAAAAAATACACAACCATGTATACATTCAAATCTGTCTAGGGAGGCATCAGAAGCTAAAGACAGCCGGCACTTGAAGGGCCAAGGAAAGAGCTCCGTGCAGTGAGTACAATATCCCATGCAACCTCTTCCCCCAAAGGCATTTGCCAACTCCCAAGCACAACAGGTAAGAAGTTGAAAAGCTGAGTAGAAAGCAGTAAGTGGGAGGCAAAAAAGCTTGACAACGTGTCTGGCAGTCTCACCCAGCAGGGGAGAGAATGAAGTGTTTAAGTGTTAAAACAAAAATGCTAACTTATGCTGCCACATCAAGCATATCCTTCTAAAATGAAGGCAAAGAGATGTTTTAAGAAAAACAAAAGCTCAGACCATTCACTGCTAACAAACCTGTACTAAAAGAAATACTAAAGGGAATTCTTTAGGCCAAAGGAAAATGACAACGAGGGCACAATGCATGTGTGTGCAGACAAGGCAGGAGTTGCAGAATATAGAGAGAAAGAGACAGGAGAAAGAACTTTGGAACTTAAAATTCCAACCAAATGATATAGAGCGGAGCACAGGCAGGAAGGAATAAAGAGCAATGAAAAAGGTAACCACGATGGTAAACATACATGAATATTGGACAGCATAAAACAATAATAATTATGTCACATCGGGTTTAAGAAAACGAAGAGTTGAGATACATAATAACAGCCCAAAGGCATAAAGGGAATACATGGAATTTAAGTATTCTAAGGTTCTTGCATTGTTTGGGAAGTGATAAAAGTACAAATTTATTTATTAAATTTATTTTTGAGACAGGGTCTTACTTTGTCACCCAGGATGGAGTACAGTGTTACAATCACAACTCACTGAAGCCTCTATCTCCCGAGCTCAAGGGATCCTTTTGCCTCAGCCTCCTAAGTAGCTGGGAAAACAGTCCTGTACCACCACACTGACTCACGGGTTTTCCCTATGTTGCCCAGGATGGTCTCGAACTCCCAGGCTCAAGTGATCCTCCAGCTTTGGCCTCCCAAAGGGCTGGGAATATAGGCATGAGCAACTAGTAAATTAGAAGTACTAATTTACTGAGAGCAAGGGTAACCACTAAAAGAATACTAAAATTATATAAAACCAAGATAGAAGAGAACTATGAAACCAAAAATAACCCAGAAGAAGGCAAAAGAGGAAGAAAAAGAAACAAAACAGTTGGGACAAAGAGGAAACAATTAAGGAGGAGGATTTAAATCCAAATGTATCAGTAATTCTATTAATGTAAATAAGTTAAAATCCCAACTAAAAGACAGACTGACAGAATGACTGGAAAAACAATAAATATATGCTGTTTATGAGATATTTACCTTACATACAAGGACCTAGAAAAACGGAAATAAAATGGAAAGACACACCACACAACAATGCACCTCCCCTCCTGCCCCGCCAAAAAGCAGTTATTACTCAACACAGATAAAGCTGATTTTAAAGGCAAGAACATCAATAGAGGCAAAGGAGCCATACAATGATGAAAAGAGTCAATCTGTCAGAAAACCATAGCAGTTCTAAATCTACATGCATTTAGTACCACTGTGTGAAAATATGTAAAGCCAAAATGACAGAACTAAAAAGAGAATAGACAAAATCCATAGAGTGGAAATTTTAACATACTGTTCTCAGTAATTGATATAGCAAGCAAGCAAACAAAAAATCAATAATTCCAAAAAAGACTGAACAACATGATTAAAAACTTCACCTGGCATACATTATTGTATCCAACTCATTACATAATTTATTTTCTTTTCAAGTACACATGGAAAGAAACATTTAATAAAACTAACCATATGCCAAAGCTATAAATTAAGTCTAATTTCAAAGGCTTGAAATCACACAGTTATATTTCTGATGATAATAGGTGGAATCAGTAAAAAGTTCCAAATATTTAGAAATTAAGCAATGTAATTCTAAATGACCATTAAGACAAGGAAACAGCAAAAGAAATTATTAGGCAATACTTTTAACTGAATAATATTTATAACAAATCAAGTATATGACACAAGTGCTTAGAGAAAAATGTACTGTTTTAAATGTGCACATTAAAACAGGTAATAAAAATCCTATGTATAGTCCTCATATTTGCTATTTCATTCAAATGATATGGTATATTCCAATACAACATATCTGCTTACCTTTAAACGACTCAAAATTTTTAAAGGTTAAAAAGAAAAAAATGTTCTACTGACATAAGAGTAGAAGAAACTGAAAACTAGATAATCAGACAATTCATTTTCTTGGCTCTTGCTATCCCATTTACTACCTTTATGCACTGTTTTTTTTTTTGAGCCAGGGTCTTGCTCTGTTGCCCAGGCAGGAGTGTAGTGGCAATCCTCCCACCTCTCAGGAGTGCTGGGACTGCAGGCACATACCACCACACTGAGCTAATTTTTGTATTTTTTGCAGAGACAAGGTTTTGCCATGTTGCCTGAGCTGGTCTCAAACTCTGGGCTCAGGCAGCTCACTTGTCTCAGCCTCCTGAAGTGCTAGAGCCACCATGGCCTGCCTCTACACACATTCTTACATCAATATCAACCTTCCAGAAATGCAATTTCATCAATGGTGATCTCATGGAAAAAAGTGAATGTGCCAGAGTAGCCAATATAAAATAAGAATAGAGTTTTCAACACATTAGTGTTATTGTACATTCTGATAATGATGTGTGTGTGTTTTAGAGATGGGGTCTTGCTACCCATGCTGGAGTGCAGTGGCACAATTATAGCTCACTGCAGCCTCAAACTCCTGGGATCAAGCGATCCTCCTGCTTCAATAATGTACATTTTTACTTTTTTTTTTTTTTTTGAGACGGAGTCTCGCTCTGTTGCCTAGGCTAGAGTGTGGTAGCATGACCTCAGCTCACTGCAGCCTCCACCTGCCAGATTCAAATGATTCTCCTGCCCCAGCCTCCCAAGTAGGTGGGATTACAGGCATGCGCACCACATTTTAGTAGAGATGGGGTTTCACTGTACTGGCCAGGCTGGTCTCAAACTCCTGACCTCCCGCGAGCCACCCACCTCAGCCTCCCAAAGTGCTGGGATTACAGGCGTGAGCCACCGCGCCTGGCCTATTTTTACTTTAAAATGGAAATATATAACATCCAAAAATTGTTTTGCTAATTTAGTATTATTAAAAACAGAACAGGCCAGGCATGGTTGCTCACACCTGTAATCCCAACACTTTGAGAGGCCGAGGAGGGTAGATGGTTTGAGGCTAGTTCAAGACCAGCCGGGCCAACATGGCAAAACTCCATCTCTACACACATGCCTGTAGTCTCAGCTACTTTGGAAGCTGAGGCATGAGAATCACTTGAACCCAGGAGGCAGAGGTTACAGTGAGCTGAGACACACCACTGCACTGCAGCCTGGGTGACAGAGTGATACTGTCTCAAAAACCAAACAATAAAAACAACAAAAGCAAACAAACAAAAAAACAGCAATTATGGAAATAATTTAGTAGTACTCACCTATCAAAGTCTGACAGCTTATGCGGGTTACACCACTATTTACGGGTAAGTCATTTACATACACCTGTCCACTCTCATAGGTTATGTTAAGAACAACCTTAAAATAAAGCAGCATATACATTAATTCCAATATTTATAAACAGTAGTAAACTCTTCATGTCAAAAAAGATAAACTAAATTAGATGTGCAGGTTAAAAAATCAAATAAGCTGCTTAGCACTTAGCTAAATTATTTATTAAAACCATAAAAAGAGACAAACCTGCTGTTTAGATACCTCCCCATCATCTTTCAGCGTAGTTACATTAATTCTGATGCCATCCTGTAAAACAAGTATTGTTTAAATTGGACAGGTCTGCATCTCACAGACTGAGAATAACATGGCTATTTATTTTCCCTCCAATTATATCTATTGTACAATCACTTATAACAGCATTAAGAAATTTTAAAAGACTATCTTTTCCATTTTATAGCCATTTCTCCACCCTTATTCACAATTCCAATTTTTTATAATATATACTTTTTCTATTTACTTGTGAAAAGTATCACGAGTATATAATATGCAAATGCAGAGTTTAACAGATGAGCACTCCTGTAAGTATCACCAAGACTAAAATCTAAAATATTACCCCTGCCTTGAGAGGCTCTGCATGATTGCCCTCTATCCCCTCACAAGGAATCTCATACCCACTTCCATTTGAATCATTTCTTGCTTTTTTAAAAATAGTTTTACTACCTCTCTCTCTCTCTAAACAATATGTTGCTTAGTTTTATGTTTCTGAGCTTTATGTAAGTGGGATAACAGTATATGTATTCTTCCATAACTTTAGTTGATGCACGTAGCATAATCACAGTGCTGTGGTAACATTCCATCTCTGACTACCAATTTACTTATTTATTCTACTACTCATGGACATCTGAGTTGTTTCCAACCTTTTTGCTTTTATAAACAAAGTTGCATTGACTTTTTTTTTTTTTTTTGAGACAGAGTCTCACTCTGTTGCCCAGGCTGGAGTACAGTGGTGGGGTCTCAGCTTACGGCAACCTCCACCTCCCACGTTCACGCAATTCTGCCTCAGCCTGCTGAGTAGCTGGGACTACCGGCACACGCCACCTGGCTAATTTTTATATTTTTAGTAGAGATGGGGTTTAGCCATGTTGGCCAGGCTGGTCTTGAACTCCTGCTCCTGATCCCAGGTGATCCACCTGCCTCAGCCTCCCAAAGTGCTGGGATTACAGGCTTCAGCCCTCACGCCTGACCAAAGTTACACTGACCCTTTCTTGAGTATGTTTCTTATACAAGTATCTGTAGTGCTGCAATTTTATTGCCTCTCAAGGTATGACCAAAAGCAGTATACCCAAATATTTAAGATGACATGCTTTATACAGAAAGGCAAGCACTTTTTTTTTTTTTGAGATGGAATCTTGCTCTGTCACCCAGGCTGGAGTATAGCAGCACAATCTTGGCTCACTGCAACCTTCAGGTCCCAGGTTCAAGCGATTCTTCTGCCTCAGCCTCTAGAGTAGCCAGGACTACAGGTGTGTGCCACCATGCCTGGCTAATTTTTTTAACGTATTTTTAATAGAGACGGAATTTCACCATATTGGCCAGGCTGGTCTCTAACTCCTGACCTTGCACCTGCCTCAGCCTCCCAAAGTGCTGGGATTACAGGTGTGAGCCACTGCGTCCAGCCAAGAGACAAGCACTTTTAAAATAAGTATTTACCATTGACCATAGGAACTATAATCTGTCATTTATAAATCAAATTATTTCCTAAGTTTATTCAGAAATAGACATCGTTATTCAAGAACAAAAACAATACTCCTCTCAAATACTTTGAGATTGTATTAACTTAGAAAATAGGAAAACTGTTCATAAACATCAAAAAGAATATACAGGGTGGGGCATGGTGGCTCACACCTGTAATCCCAGCACTTTAGGAGGTCGTGGCGGGAGGATAATCTGAGGTTGGGAGCTCAAGACCAGTCTGATTAACATGGAGAAACCCTGTCTCTACTAAAACTACAAAATTAGCTGGGCATGGTGGTGCATGCCTGTAATACCAGCTACTCAGAAGCTGAGGCAGGAGAATAGCTTGAACCCGGGAGAGAGGTGGAGGTTGTGGTGAGCTGAGATTGTGCTGCTGCACTCCAGCCTGGGTGAAATTTTGTCTCAAAAAAAAAAAAGAATATACAAGTATATCTGCTGGTACTGAGTATCCTCAATATTTTTTATATATATATATAATTTCCAACAAATGAGAGAATTTGATGAAATTTCATGAGGTTGAGCTGATTCCAGGAATAACTTATCACACAAGACCTACACCACACATTTAGGGTGACTATGGTTCACTTACCAACCAGGAGCCTAGGAAGTTTTACAACTAGCAACGCCTCAGAACTAGCCGGCTTTCTCTCCTGGCCTACCTTGATCTACAGGGTTGGAACCAATAGTGCATCTAAAACAAATCAACATTCAGTGAGTCATCAGATTGATAGCTATATTATTTTGTGTTCAAATTCAAGTCATATGGATCTCCTTTGCAAACTAGAGAATATATTAATTATAAACTATTGTTCTTCTAACAGCCCAGAAGTAAGCCTCCAATGTTGTTCTAGGAAACCATTTTATAGCTTCTGCCTTTTAGCAGTGAACATACACTATACTGTTAGCAACTTACTGAACTTTATATATATCACCTACCTAGTAAAAATACAGAGTTTGAAAAGACAATTAATAGACACAAGTATACTGTATTTTCTACAGAACCAAATCCAACAAAATTATTTTCTGGTCTTTCTGAATGATTTCACCGCAAAAGGGAATCACATTCCTTACTGCCTCCTGGCCAGGAGTTCAGAGCCAGGTCACATTTATGGTTCTTCTCGAGAACTTCTCATTGAAATGGAAGGTCAGGCTTGTGAGCCAGTGTTGTATATACTTAGAGAGTGCTTGGGGACACTAAAAAGTTTCTCCCTAACCATCTTCAATTCTTCTAATTCCTTTACTCCTAGGATGCCCATAAGGGACACAAGAGGCTTCTTAAGAATAAAGGTAATAGACAGCTGGTTTAATATACATCTGAGTGAAATATATAGTTATGCATACAAGAAAGTGAGTGTCCTCTGAATGCCTCTCTTTGGTGACCAAGTTATTTTAATATTAGAAGAATGTACTATAAAGACTTATATTTTTCGGTCGGGTGTGGTGGCTCAGGCCTGTAATCCTAGCACTTTGAGAGGCCAAGGCAGCAGGATCACCTGGGGTCAGGAGTTTGAGACCAGCCTAGCCAACATGGTAAAACCCTATTTCTACTAAAAATACAAAAATTAGCCAGGCGTGGTGGCGCTTTCTGTAATCCCAGCTACCTGGGAGGCTGAGGCAGAAGAATCGCTGGAACCCAGGAGGCGGAGACTGCAGTGACCTGAGATTGCACCACTGCACTGCAGCCTGGGCAACAGAGCAAGACTGTCTCAAAAAAATAAAGACTTTTATTTTTCAATCTTATGTGCAATCTTTTGTAACTTCAACTTCTGACAACTGTACACATAAAAACAGAAAAATGCTTGTAATCTAATAAATCTGAGTCACTGGAAGAAGACAGAATTTTCCTGACATCAACCAGTTTAATTTCTATCAGACTGAATACAAGGATGGACAGATGTGATAAAACTAGTAATGTTAAGAGCAGTCCAGTTCTGCACTGTTCAATATGGTACATGCTAATCACTTGCGACTATTTACATTTAAATTGATTAAAATTAAATAAAAATTTAAATACAGTTCCTCACTGGCACTGGTCACAGTTCAAGTGCTCAGTGGCCACAGCAGTCTAGTGGCTACTCAAATGGTGAGAAAAGACATAACCATCAAGGCAGAAAGTTCTACTGGACAGCACTTATGCAATATGTGGGATCACTGTGAAATTCTTTCATATTTGGAAATGTTTCACAATAAGACGTTGAAAAGACTTAGATCTAGTGTCTTCAGTTTCCCACAGTCCAGGTAATGGGATTCTCTTTCTAGTTGCTCAGCATTCATTTAAACTGTGAAATTTTTTGCTGTTGAGACAGGGTCTTGCTATGTTAACCAGGCTTATTGCCAACTCCCAACTCTTGGTCTCAAGCGATCCTCTGGCTTCGGCTTCCCCAGTAGCTGGGATTATAGGCATGAGCCACTGCACCCAGCTTAATATGTGAATTTCCGAGTTTAGATCTGGACTTTCCAAAAGTGGAATGAAGGCCCAAGAAGGGAGAACTGAAATGATAAAATCACTAAGAGCCAGCCGACAATGCAGTGTATTTTAAGCCTGCAGACAAAATGTATTTTTCACAGACGAGGTAGACCTAAACATCTCTTTGACATATAGGTGTCAATGATGAATCTTTAAAACTTGAAAAATGGGAAAATAATGTCCTTATTTCCAGAACTTTTTAGAATTATTTCACTTTTATTTGATCCCTTGGTGTTTGTCCATCACATTCCTATTGTTTAACCACGTGCAACTGTGGTCCACATAGAATTTTAGATCTAGGTGGTTCTTACGGCAAGCAATGTTGCAGCTTCCTGGAATGCCCTGCAGAACTGAGACATGCTCGTCAGTTTTGTACCCACGTGGGGTGATGTCATTATCCTAAAACGTTAAAACTTTTTAAAAAGTGACATTTACCGTGCCCTTCACCTTTGTATTTAGAGTGTTCATGTTCAAGTCTTGACTAGTAAGAGAAGTGTACTGACGTAGTTTCTTGCCATTCTCGGAAAACTTGCACTTTAAAATAGTCAAAGTTTTCCTTACCAAACATTGTACTGAAAAAAGGCTGATACTGGCCTAGGTAGGCACGACTCTACGGCAGAAACGGTGAGCATCAGCCGCGTTTTAATGTTAGGATGCCTTGATTCTCCCACCTCAGCCGGCATCAGAAGCACCTGCAGGGCTCGCCGACCCGGACTGCTGAGCCCCGCCCCCAGAGGCCGGGCCAAGTTCCCGCGGGGGGCGGACGCCGCCTGTCGCGCCCCGCCGTGAGAACCTCTCCTCCAACATCTGACAAAAACACCACGTCGCGCGAGGGCCGGGTCTCTGCCTCAGCCCACCTCAGCCCGGCGGTGCCCCCGCAACCTCGGGACGGCGAGCCCTGGCGATCGCAGGCCGAGCGGGCACAGGTGGCCTGGAAACGCGCGAACTGGGCAACTTCCACACTTCCCGAGCACACAAACATTCCCTGCCCAAGCGCCGGCTCTACCCCGGGAAGGCGCCATTACGAAGGCCTGCGATCACCGGCAACTGCGCCCTTCGACGGCAGAGCCCAGTCAGGTTGCGCGCCGGCTTGAGCTGCCGGAGAGTCGGTGTGGGGTGGCCCGAAGCTCACTCACAGCGACGCAGCCCCCGTGGGTCCCTTTCCTCTCACCTCGGCCTCCCACGCCGCCCCCGTTTCCTGGGGTGCTTCTCCCCAAGCGTCTTTCGGGGGGCCTGGACCCCCGCCCCTGCCCGCCGCCGGTATGTGGGAGGCGTACTTGCGGACGGCCCCGGCCTTCCGGAGGGTCGGGATGGTAAAGTGGCCAGCCGGGCCCACCCTGCCCTACCTGCGGGGCTCCGGACAGTGGCGGCGGCTCCGGGGTGCCCGTTGTCAGCCACCCGGCGGTGGGTAGCGCCACGAACAGCAGCAGCCGGAGGGCGAGCGGCGCCGGTGGGGCGCCCTCCATCTTGGACAACCCCGACAGAGGGCAGCGGCGACCTGGAGGTGAGGGCGGAGCCGGCCGGTGGGCGGGGCGGAGCTTCGGCGAGAGGGGTGGGCGGGGCGGGGCGGGCACGGCACTCCCCTCCCCGGAAGCCGCGGAAGGCGCAAGGAGCCTCTGAAATCTCGCTCGCTGGGGAGAGGCGTTTGCGCACGCTCAGCGTCGTGCGGCATCGAGGGGCGGAGTGAAGTCTGCGAAGGTCCGGCCCTTCATTAGACCGTCGCTGAGGAACGGACCAGACTCCAACCCGAGCAATGTAAATGTTCTCGTAGCCATTATTTTTAAAATTAGTATATACACACATGCATGTATCTGTGTGTGCACATATATATGTATCTATACGATGAAAACAACGGTAATATTTCAGAAAACTGTTATACACTAAAAATGAAACATCGCATTTAGAGGGGAAATTTTTATTGAGTGGGTAATTTCCCACCCTTGGCTGCACGTGGGACTCTCTCGTGCAGCTTTAAAAAGTACTGGGGTCTCCCCGGGCACTCCACTTTACAGACTGGGCTGAGGCTCTGGCCCTGGTGGTTTTTAAATTTTTGCAGGTGGATTCACTGTGCCGCCAAGGTTGAGGATGCGCCACGCTTAGTGTTGAGCAACCAGCAGATCCGTGGAGGAGCGCGGGGACAGCGCTAAACTGGAAGCCAGCACACCTGGGCTGTCAGTGCATTTTTGGTTAGTCTCCTAACTCTAAAGTGAAAGTGTTAGACTTTTCTTCCACCTTTCAGATTTAAAAAAAAAAAAAAAAAAGATTACGGAAACCTGTAAAGCAGAGAGTAGCAAGAAATTCAAGCATTTTAGATTAACAGGATTGCATGTTGATTGAGAAAAACTTGGAAACTTGGCCGTTCAGGCAGAATAAGAGACAATAATCTTCCTTTGAAGTAAAACTTTTGACATGGAAAGGGAAACAAAAATTATTTCTCTCTTTGAGCCCCCATTACTCCTTTTAACACCCTCCTCCCACATGCCTGCTTTTTCCCCCCCACTAGAATAAATTATGAAAGTTTTGGCTAAAGACTCCTTTCAACTAACTCCTGGCTAACTCTGAGATTCCCCACGCCATTATTAAGCTACAAGTGATATCACAGTGAAGTTCTACCCGCTTCTGGGTTCCATCTGCAAACTTGGCCTTTTCACTTTTTTCTTACTGCAGGAATTAAAATGAATTTGGAGATGGATGTGGTGGTTTGTGCCCATAATCCCAGCTATGCAGCAAACGCAGGCAGGAGGATTGCCTGAGTCTATCAAAAAATAAAAATAAAAAAGGAGTCTGGAAGCTGGGAGCAGTGGTTCACGCCTGTAATCCCAGCACTTTGGGAGGCTAAGGTGGGTGGAACATTTGAGGTCAGGAGTTTGAGACTAGCTTAGCCAGCATGGTGAAAACCCGTCTCTACTAAAAATACAAAAATTAGCCCTTAGACCTCGTGGCGCTCGCAGAGCAGGTGCAGAAGGCTGATGACTTCATCCGAGCAAATGCCACCAACAAGCTGACAGTCATAGCTGAGCAAATCCAACATGTGCAAGAACAAGCCAGGAAGGTACTGGAAGATGCTCACAGAGATGCCGACCTGCACCATGTAGCTTGTAAGATAGTGAAAAAACCTGGCAACATTTACTACCTCTATAACCGGGAGAGTGGTCAGCAGTATTTTTCCATCATTTCTCTGAAGGAATGGGAGACAAGTTGTCCACATGACTTCCTTGGTGCCTACAAGCTACAGCATGACTTGTCCTGGACTCCGTATGAGGACATTGAGAAGCAAGATGCTAAAATCAGCATGATGGACAAGTTGCTAAGCCAGTCAGTGGCCCTGCCTCCATGCACTGAACCCAAC